>JAATOF010001936.1:0-11768 GCA_013170925.1 Podosphaera leucotricha | reverse complement strand
TAGAAGGGTTCACAACGTCTTGAATATTATCTTGTCTTGGTCTTGCCCACGTCTTGTTCTTGTCCTTGTTCTTGTCCTTGTCCAGCTGTCGTCCTTGTCCCAGGCTTAGGTCTTGACACATTTTACTACATTTGAAGGCCAACCTTGGCTACGGAGACGGTGGCTAAGGCGTCCCTTTTGTATGCCATCGAAGGCACCCTTAACGTCAACTGTTACCATTCCCGCGACTTTTCTTTCTGCCCAGGCAGACTGGATATCACAGGTGAGTGCAGTTGTTAGGTCAGTAGCGGACCTGCGGGGGACGGCGCTGCACTGATAGCGGGCAATAATTCGGTACTTTAGTGCTAGATAAGATAGCCGTCGCGCTATTAGCCTCTCTAACCCTTTTCCGAGGCACGAGAGCAGGGCGATTGGTCTGTATGAGTTTGGGAGGGCTGGATTTCGATCTCCGGACTTCGGAATTATGACTACGTTGGCTTTTTTGAAGGGGAGCGGATGATGCCCGAGCTGGTCACATTGACGGAAAAGCGCAGCGACCCGGGCTCCAATTATTGGCCAGGCCTGTCTTAGAGCAGTCACTGTGATTTCGTCAGGCCCAGGTGCTGAGGAAGTGACCTGACAGCAGGAGCGGTATATTTCATCGTCTGTCAAGGGGGGCCAAGGTAGATTCTGTTTTGGAACAGATGGTACATCGACGGGTATGTCTTCAAAATCGGAGTGCCTACTTAGGAGGGTGCTGTGAAAAATTTGAGCTTTTGCTTGAGGTGTGACCACAGGACCGTCCGGTCCTTCTAGCGGGGGAGTATTCCAATGGGCCACTCTTTTGTGCCAGCCCGTGATTTTGTATGCATCAGGGAGGTTAGATACGCTTTCTATCTTATCGGACCAGTAGTCGCGCTTGGCCTTTTTAACGGCTTTATTAAAAGATCGACGTACCGCCGTTAAACATATGCCAAGACGTCTGGAGCGACAGAGATCTCGATGTGCCTTACCGCAATCCTCGGTCCACCATCTTGCGTCTTTTGATTGTCCACTAGTCCTTGGACAGGCGGCTTGTAGGGCGCCTGTAAGCATGTCAACCAGAAGTGTGGCTTCTACATTCGGGTTAAGCGAGGGAGGAATCGTGAGTTGATCTTTCAGGGAGTTGGAGAAAGCGGTCCAGTCACAAGCTTTATATTTGAGACGTCCTAGGGAGGGGGGCTCAGGGCCTTTGTCCGGGATTCGCGTGTATAATGTCCTATGGTCAGCACCGACATCGAGATCATGCCGAACAGTACAGGAAGAATTCGGGTTGAGCTTGGTGAAGAATAGGTCTAAAGTAGCGCCCGCGTCGTGTGTTGGCACTCCGTAGGGGTTGAGAAGTAGGAGTCCCTTGTCGATCGTAAATGTAAGTAGTGCGTCACCATCAGATGAGTCATTCCTGGCTGTTTGATCCCATGACGAATGATGTATATTGAAGTCACCACAAAGTATATCTGGGCTCTCTGGGAGTGCAAGTAAATGGCGTAGACCCTCTCCCGGTTCAGAGGAGCCTGCCGGAGCGTTATAGATATTACAACAGTATATCAAACGCCTGCCCCGTCTTTGAACACAAATCCGAAGTAGGTCACGGGAGTGGGTGCTTGGTTGGAAGGGTGAGAGGCTTCGGCCTTTACGAGTGTATGTCATAACGCTAAGTCGTACAATCCAATTTGAAAAGGGTGCGAAGGTTTGAAAGTTTGGATGAGTTTTCGTTGTTTTTCGGGAGATATCAGAGAAGATCCAAGGTTCTTGGATCATCACAATATCAGCTTCGGATTGAGCGGCGAGTTCAAGAGCGGCATCGTGGGCTGAGCCCGATTTACCGACATTGACTTGAAAGATGCAGAGGCAGGAGGCTGTCTGCTTTTGGTGTCCACGGCCTCGGACCATTAAAGTTGTTCTTCCGGATTAGGAGGGGAGGGTATTGAGCTGACCTGTGTTGAAATAGGAGTCACACAGGGCTGTATATCAATATTTGAGATTTGCGTGGAGATTTGTTCATTTGATGTCTGAGCTGTAGCTGAAGGGTGTACGGCTAGCCAAGCCTAATGCCCTTGTCGGAGGATATGCTGTAGTCTTCCCTTATCAGGGCGTAAAATGACTCCATTCTCCCGCCGAGGTCGAGCGGGGCAGTTCTTCTCATCTGACGAATGAGGGCCAAGGCAGTTCAGGCATTTATGAGGAGTACTACAGGGACTAGTGTGTGATTCGGCGGCACAGAACCTGCAGCGGGGACTACGAGTACACGCATTTATGTTGTGGAATCCATAGCACTTAGAGCAGGAGGTAAGTAGTGGTCGATCATTGGCCGGCCTGGGTCTGACAGCTTGGGCAAAAAGACGCACATTGTTGGGGAGACTCTTGATGGCTAAGGCTTTGAGAACTAAGCGTATTGTACCATCACTGCGGGGGGATTCATTGGAACGGCGAGTCCAAGACATGGCGTAAATCGAGTCGAAAGTTATTTTCTCAGCTTCAAGCTCTTGTCGAATTTCATCGAGGGAAAGAGCCTCGCGGTTTCCCTGGGCGTTATACCCGTATTTTGGTACCGGGCCAAGCAGGTAAGTCAGACGCTTCTCTTGACGCTCCACTATTGCTTCACCAGTAATTGGTTTTAAGGCCTTGGCTGCCTCTAGCAGGTCATGTGCTTGGGAGGGAGAGGGGGCCACTAAGGCTAACCCTGTTGGCACAATCCGGATGTCTTTGATAAGCTTTGGGCGACTTAGGAGTCGGCGTAGCTTGGTTCTAACGAGAAAGGGGTCTTCACTGCGCAATGGGTGGTTTGCAGGCAGTCTGACAATGACTCTTGCGTCCGATTTTGGCGTAGTGGAAGGGGGTTTGTTTGCATTTCTGTTCAAACTTGGGGCATGAATACCTCTGTGAGCGGCAGCTGCATATGAGTGGGCCGCAGCAGGCGCGCAAGTGTCTCCTATCTTTCTGCGTACCTAGAGAGCGGTGGGATGCGTTAGAGAGGGATTGTTGGTCTTGGGCTTTTGGGTCCGGTATGCTAGCGGCGGCAGTATTCTGGTTCGGAGAGCTCTTCAGAGTGTGAGGCTCGTTGAAGACTGGTAAGCCAGCGATAACACGCGCAGCGCTTCGAGTGGTAATCGCTCGCAGGTCTGCGGCGATAGCTGGGGGGAGGTTTTTTAGGTGGCTGGCCCCTGCATTCTGCCAAGCGGTCAGCGCTGCAGCGAACTCGTTGATAGTCCTTGAAGGAAGTTGCGAGGTAACCCGCCGTTTGTTCGCGGCCGGCTGGCTGGCTTTTAGATGTTCGAGCGTTGGAGGTGGGGCCTCTAATTACAGGGCCTGCATGTATAGAGCTTGCAAGGCTTTGAGGAACCTGCCCTGGGTTCGGTATTGCCTTGCTCTGTGACTTAGGTCGTCCGCCATAGTTTCGTCGTCAGGGTTTGATGAGAGTTCAGAGTCAGAAACAATATCCATACTCTCTTCGTTAAGGGTTTCGTTCGTACTTTCCATCCTGGGCGGGGGCTAAGAGGTCAGGGCTTCTCTGGAGGCTTTCATTTTGGCGTTAGAGTCGCGGTTTTTCACGATTTTAGATCCTGCTGAGGTAGTCGGCTTTAAGGGCTGAGATCTCACTCGGGGCTATTTCTGCCTTGCTGGAGGCATGATGATTGTTTGCTGCAATTGACCAATGGGGGAGTGTTAAAATCTTCTACTTAGACTAGTTGGGTTGGTCATACATCTTGTGGTCATAGCTCACACTAGTGGGCATATTAAATGAGAAAGATTTTGCTCCGGGAAACATTTTATCATTTCTGTGAGACATAAATTTATTCTGTTAGAATCCAATTGTGCAGTCCTTTGATTTCATTGTTATGCAATATCACAAGTCATCCTTTTAAAAATATCTGTGTTTTTGTACACATGTACATTGATGAACTAGTATCTCTAATTACAGCTTTCAACTTAATTTATCTTACATTTGGGCAGCTCCATTTGGTGTCGATATCCATATCGAATGGCAACTAGGGCGGGCTTATCGATGAAACCCAATATGATGTGTTGGCCATAAGCGATAATAATGAGTTTTTCCACGCATTCACATACGACATCTTGTTTCTGACAAAATCTTTCCGTGAAAACCCCCTAAAATGCCTGGTGGAAATCTGAATTTTAGTACTTTCCTTCAGGATGCGCGCTTACACTGTTATGCCAAGTGCGAATACTTTCACCTCGCTGTACTACTTCGCTCTCCTGTATCAACCTCTTCATTTTCCCGGCCAATCGAAACTGCTCGAATCATCCATGGTCTAAGATCAACTGAGGTTTTTAGTCGATCGATTTTGTAGGGTCACGTGCACGAGGTGTCAGGGTTTCAATTATAAATTCTATAGTAAAAACGTAAGACTATTCGAGTGTCTCCTCCCGAGCCGGACTACTTCCCATACTTATTCTAATATTACATCATTTTCGCTAATCCAAATCTGGTTAGCGCCTTATTATTATACTGTGTAGTAATCCAGCCCCTTTATTAAATGAAATCGTTAGCTTCGTTGGGATCCTCACCACTGCCTTGAATACTGATCCTTGACTTTCCTCTATACCTCTACCCTCCCCTCTTTCGGCCTTTTGTGGGCAGGCTATATCTGTATGTGGGTATCCTCATGGCCAGCTTAGGTTATCGATTCTAGGTAAGTTTCGAAAGATTTGAACCCGACATGCTCGCTTCCTATCTGCAATGTAATGCTACGGTGTGATCTTTAGGTGTCAATGTAGGTTGGACAGAGCTCCTCTAAGATTCGTCTTTTGTCTTCCCAATATCTTGTCTACATAAAAGATGGCTGCTTTCTATACTTCAGAATTGACTGTGGCTCTATACCTTAGGGTTTTAATCCGGGTTTGTTCCAGTTTTGGTTTGGTCAAGATTTTGCCCACTAGTAATTATATTCGCCAAGTAAGATCGTAGCGGATCATTCAATATATCTTTGCAGAGGGAAAAAGCTTCCTTGAACCAAGCTTTGAGAGGTAAGAGAAGCCAAAGGTTATCATCCAGATATCAAGGTTCAATTCAATCTAAATGTATATAATACAGAACAGCTTGTTCTTGGGCTTCTAGATGGGGTTAAGCCAACTCTTGAAACAACTCCAAGCAACAATCTACTTTTTTTTTGGTTGTGCAACATTTCATAAGACTGATGTGATCAAGCAACTACTACACAAGAATGAAGTCAATTCTATCCTCATGTTTTCGGGCTGTGCAGGCTTACTTCATCCTCTTATTCGTGTGGTAATGGAAAGGCTTTATCTAGAGAATCATGTTATCGAAAAATTGTTCAAGGATAACGGGCTATACAATCTATCTTACCAGATGGGCAAGAAGACAACTTATTCAAGATTAAGAGCCATAAAACAAAGCCCAAGAGCAAGTAAATAATATACTAAAGGAATTAGAAGTACTAGAGTAAATATGGAGATACATGTAATTATGAAGGTATAACATTAGACTACCATTTGTGGTTAATAGCAAGCTATCATATGTAGACTAAGGTCGATAGAACACCAACATTGCTAGGATTTATGATAATAAGCCTACCAAAGTTGGTGAAGACAGGCTATAAGCACAGCTCATATTTACTAGAAATGGTGTTTGAGTTCATTAACTGACGCTGACTTAAGCTCAATAGACTAGTGTCTGACTTAGCCCTATTCTGAGATGGCTTGATCTGAATGCCTGTAGATGCGTTGCGAATTTGATGAATCAACACGATATGTTTTGTCTTGTGGTTTCTTACCATGATGAATAATGTAGTTCGAAATAAAGTGTGGATCTTTGAGTATTGAGTACCGCATCTTGAACTTTATTCCCAAAAGCGGTTCAAATTTATGTAGATATCTTTCGTGGTTTTTTAAGGACTCAAAAAATAGTGTAGCATCTTTGGAATGTAACGTTAGTTCTATGGCTCTTATTTACTGCCTTTTTGAAGTGTTTTGCAGACACTTTGAGTAGTTTTGGGCGGCGCGTCTCAGGCTCAGCTTATTATGATTGTACTACATTCCTTAGTCCGATTTAAGGGTGTGGTTTGAGTCTAATTTTCTGTGTGAAATGTTTTCAAGTGATGATTGGATTCATATAATTGGTCTGTGCTTTCGAGGACTGTTCTGCTACCTATCAAGGACTTTCAGAGTATTTTGAGATTTTATATCAGGAGGTACCCTCTTTCGAAGTACCATGAAGATTCCTGTGTTAGTGTTTTACGGTATGTCTCGAGCTGCACAAACGAAAGCAGTACTTTATTAACCTCCCTCAGAGAATTATGTGAAAGGTCGGTTATTATTTATCGTTTTCCAAAGTGCCATCTGCGTTCCAAATGTTTATCACCCTTCGAAATGATACGAGGGTTCTAATGTTAGTGTTTAGCATCACATTTTGAACTTTGCCCTCAACAGTTGTCTTACAATCCGCATATATCTTCCCTATTACTACATGGATTCAGAGATTAGTAGATATTATCTTTCATAGTATTCCGTAAATTCATGGTTAGTGGATGACATCTACCGAAGTGTTCTCTGAATTGTTGAGTTAGGGTTAGTAGAGGTTGTCGGGATTTATCTTTGACAGTGGTCGTATACTTTACGAAAAGCTTTTGTGATAATTTTCTCTAGGGGTTAATTTGTGATTGATGCGGAATCCATCCATTTATTCATCAGGAACTATTTAAATGATGTAGCGGATTTGAGGATCGAATTTTAATTTGGTTAGCGTTGTTCGTTTATTAGCGTATTGTTTAGCTCAGTTGACGTCAATGGACAAAACTTTATAGCAACACCAAGTCCAAATTGATGGATATTCAATTTCAATTTTGCTAAAGGTGCCTACGTTCTACTTAATTTTCCCTATAACGTCGCTTCAGTTCAAGTTCTCGCTGAAGACGTCGCTTTTATTTTAAACTTTCCTCATAATAACTAATGATATATGGACTTCTCCAAAACCTTCTTTATAAATTATAAGAAGCACGAAGCCTATTAGCAAGCGCTGCAGGAATTTGAGCACTGATATATGTACTGAAATTCGGAATAAGTGATTTGTAGAGATCAACAATCTGTAAGGTAGTGTTAGCTACATCGGAAATTAATAGGCTTTTCTTACGTGTTGAATGATTTGCTTTAGATCAAGCGTCAGTGAGGTACCAGTAGATTCATCTACTTTATACTTCGAGATTGTTTTGAATAAACGAGCAAGTTCTTTTTCCATAGCTTGTGGATTCACAATTACAATGAGGCAAAACCCCTTGAATGCTGACGCTTTCTCGGAAGTATAATCTACTGTAGCAATAGATTTCAGGAACGGCAGTGCGATCATCGCTAAATGAGGGGCCATTACATTAGAGTTCTCAAGACCGAGTCGTCCAAGGGCAATTGCCGCGTTTTCAAGAACGGATTTTGGCACACCAGGGTTTCCTAAAATTTGAAGATATTTATCAAGAAGTTTTGGAACATAAGGTGCCATTTCCTTTCCGCTTTGGATTGCAATTTCACCGGCAGACCAACAGGCATTATTCACCACACTGAATCCTGTTGCCATCTGCTCATCAAGGATTTCATTCAAGTCAAGTTGACTGATTAAGATTGGTAAAAGTTTTTCCAGGTGAGGCTGTAACTGAGGGAAAACATACTTGGCACAGTCACCAAGAAGAGCATATGATGATTGACGGACATCATTTTCTGGTTCTTTCATAGAGACTTGTAGAAGATCAAATATATGAGGCTGAGACCCAGAGACAAGCGCAGCAGACTGCTCAGTGTCAAGCGCCTGAATTATAGCGCTAAGGAGGTCCAAACTTGTAACGAGGAAGTCTTTGTCAGGCATATCTAAGCTATGATTGCTAGCTGCTGCAAGAGAATCTTTTAAATTTTGGTGAACTATTTTCGTACATCTCTGGAAAACGGGCTGAGCAAAGGGTGCAAAAGATTGTCCTAACGCAGTTGTAACGTAAGATAAGCATTCGAGAAGAGGAAATAATTCTTGCGATTGATCAGAGACTTTATTCCATCTTTGAATCAAAGCTGGCATGAGGAGTTCGACAAGATGTGGCTGCGAAAGTCCACGGCCTACATTTTCTGCTAGAGTTTGGACACAATCATATAGTATAAACATGTTACGATCTTTATATCTTTCGAAACAAAGAACGAATTGCCGGATGATGGGCTCACAGTATGGAATGAGACTGACACCAGCCTTCTCTTCAAGATGAGCAAAAGCTGATGCGCCTGCCTGCTGAACTCTTTTATTTCGATCTAACATTTTTGTCAGAATACCTTCCATCATTGGCTCAAAGTATTGAGCTCGTAGTATAGGAGTATCTAGGCCTGAAGCCCATGAGGAATATCTACCCAAGGTCCAACAGGTTATTTGTCGAACAAGAGGCTCTGAATCATTCAGCAAAGATATCAAGTAAGGTATCAACTGAGGAAGATGAGGAGTAACCGCATCAAGGCAACCTTCTGCAACAGCACCCAAGGCAAGGACTGCAGCTTCTCTATATGGCCATTCAGTATGCTTTAGGTTTGACATCAAATATGGAAGAATAATGTCAAATACCGGGCCACGAAAATCAGTGGCAAAGGCATCTAAAGCGGCTGCGGAGCATTTCCGCAAATTCCACCTATCCTCAGGATTTTGCTCGTCATCATCATCATCATCAGAATCTTGAATCTCTCCTTCGTCAAAGTCATCGTCATCACTCATCCCATTAACTCTCGAATAGTTCCCAGAACAGGCCACATCGTCTTGGAAACTGTTTCCAGGCATATTGTTCCTGGGGCCTTTGCCTTTAGCGAATGTAGGTTTTATATCCTGGGATTTATCTTCCTCATCAGCATCGTTTGAACTACTCTGTAACATGGCAATATCATCTTCGCTATACACCATACTTTCGAGTAAAACAGGTATAACCTTAGAAAGATAAGGAGCAAGGCATTTTACTATCTCAGTATGCTCACCAACTGTGAGCCAAAACTCAGCTGCATCACACGCGAGATCTTCATCGTCATTTCTTCTATGTTGTGTGATCATGTAGTCGACTAACCCGTCAAGATGAGGCATTATTTTATCAGGGCGAATTTCCATGATCTGCACAAAAGAACGGCAAACCTGGCGTTGGACATCAGTAGACTCATCGACAGCTAATTGAAAAAGCCGCTGAAGTAAGTCATCGAGGCAGACAAGTAAAG
Organism: Podosphaera leucotricha; assembly: GCA_013170925.1. Taxonomy (NCBI): domain Eukaryota; kingdom Fungi; phylum Ascomycota; class Leotiomycetes; order Helotiales; family Erysiphaceae; genus Podosphaera; species Podosphaera leucotricha. The sequence goes on along the minus strand of JAATOF010001936.1, from coordinate 2,555 downwards.
CTTGAGGCTTTTGTGGTATAAAGATATTAATAGTTGATAAAGCTAGAGATCGAATCCGAGCTTGGTGACTCTGCGTGAATACAATTAATTTTGGAATAATGATTGAGAGCGGGCGTTCGCCTTGATAGTCCCTGTCAAGTGGTTTTTTATTATCTTCACAAACCTTTGCTAGAGCAACCATAGCTCCATCTTGAGCCTCTGGTATGATGTTTCCCGAATCGTTACCAACCAATGATAACAGCTCAGATATTATCTGAGGCCATCCCAGAATACCACCTCTAATCACAATCTCTGTGATGACGTTTCCAGCATAATTCCGTATTAAGTGATTTCTATCATGCAGAGCCAAAGGCACTGATGCACGAACAAGGGTAAGACTTTCGGGTGAAATATTTTTATAGTTGGTTTTGATGTTGTTTTTTAACATTATCGCAGCAGCAGCTCGAATTGTGTGAAATTCTTCATTTGTGAATCCTAAGCCACCAGGAGGCTGTGGGCTTGAAAATAGAAAGGTTAGGTAGTTATTGATATCTGGAGATGATTTGGCCTTCTGAAGCATCTATCTCAAGACAGAGTTATCAGCGCTATTTTCCTTGTTGGCGGCACCGCAGAAATGATGCCTAGCTTTATAGACTCACAACTTCAGCCTGCAACTGTGCATCTTTATGTCCACTGAGAGAGTCCTTCAAACATGTTGAGAGGACCCTCAGAGGCTCCAATTCCGGTTGCCATCCCATTTTAATCACTAAATCTGAAGCTATAAGTCGCAGTCGATATGTGTTTGTGTGTGATGCCTCTTATATTTGCGTTTAAAACAATTTTGGGTGTGAGGTCGCCTATACTGTCGCAGGAAGGGCGCTAGTGCGGGACATGGAGCCTTAAATGTAGGTTTCTGTAGATAATCATGTGGTTAGATGATTGACACAATGAAAATTGCATTCTAATCAGACCGTTCATTGGCGGTACAGAAATTCGAAGAGAAACTCACTGATTGTAGGACGCTCGCGGTGTTGTTAGGCCTGCCTAGCTTATGTGTCAAGGAAAACCAACCACCGACTCCTCCGGGTAGCTATATTGGCGCGGGGTAATGATTTCTAACGAACCTACGCCAAAGGCAAGTGAGGAAAAGGAATAAATGTGATGGATATGAAAGATATTGCAATGACAAGATTAAAACTTTGTGTCACAAAATGATAATATTCCCAGAAAATTAATTAACCTCACTCCACATATCGTGGTGCGATCTTACTACACGAGGCAGGTTTAGAGGGCTGTAAATACTCAAACAAATTACTAAAACAACATCGCGAATACTATGAGATATATGTAAACTAAACCTCCATAATGATTGGAATATACAAAGAGGATTTTGCACTCTTGTTTGATTTACAACATCACTTGGTTAGTTGAATCAAATTATTGGACTTTTATCAATAGAACCAGAGATATCGTAAAGAAACTTATGAAAGAGGTTGTTAATGAAATATATCATCTATGGTGGTATGCCAGAGTAAAAAGGATACCCTACCCTCAAAGACTTGTCTACTTACCGTTATTCTGTGACGTCTAGTTTTTATTTCATATATGCTGGTCACGGATCGAATGTCTTCTTTCGTGTAATTTCTCAAATTTTGCGATACTGGGTGGACGATATGTTGATTAACTCTTGGGGTTGTGATCAAATTTTTAGGTAAATTCATCCAGGCTGTTTTGTTCAACTTTTTTACCAGAAGCAGACATCTCACTTCGACGTTGTATCTTTTAAGGATTTCACGATGCCTTTGCTGAGAGATTTATAAGTTTGACAAACTTATCTATGATTTTGGTATCATTGAATTCAGATGATTAAGGCTTTTTTGTCTTCTCAACTTCGGACATTACAACATTGATAACTTTTTTGAAACATTCTATTTCTTCCTCTACTGTACAACCCATTCCTGCGTGAGAGAGGCTTATCGAATTTCCCACATAGACTTGGATTTGTAGTTTTCTCGCAAGAAGTTTTGCCATACGAATGGTAAAGTCTAAAGATGTCTCCTGAGTGTAGAGTGGAGTGGAGATTGTTTGATCTGAAGTAAGTCGCTGCCAGTTCTCTTAGCCATATGACCATAGTCTAAAATCAAGCGTAACTTACACTTGGAAGGGCACAAACAAAAGATCCCAAATTAGAGTTGGCATTGGTGTCACTTCCTGCAGTCGTCATGAACAGAATAATCGATGCGGCTTGAATTGTGAGTTGAATATAAATATTAGTCTCATGGGACGAAGCTAAGGGCACAGAAAGTTCTATAGGTTTCACGGGCAAATCTACGGCAACGCTTCTTTCGTGTGCCATGAAGGGCTTGTCTTAAATTGAACTTTAGTAGGATATCAAACTCTGTTATAGAATAGGACAATACGCTAGCAATTGAATTTTGTGGCATAGAACTGTTGTTATGCGTTGTACATGTTCATCTACGGCATTTGTAGCATGTCTTCACACAGACTTATTAGGTATTTCATTGCGATTTTATGGCGCAATAATTAATTTCAACGTTTTTTTTTTTTTTTTTTTT
>JAATOF010001934.1:0-17027 GCA_013170925.1 Podosphaera leucotricha | reverse complement strand
CTGACTTTAGCTAGTTTATACACTAGCCAGGATATATCCTTGCTAAATCCCTGAAGCGAGCTTAAGCCCTGCTTTTTTACTCCGACGTTCTTAATCCCTGCGGTACAGTAGCGGTTGCTTCTGGGCACCCTATGCGACTCAACAGTCACATACAACCTAAAGCGTCGGGCTCCTTACCTAAGCCCAGCCAAAGCATCCCACCACGACCCCCCACCCCTACATCGAAGCAAACTCAAAGTTGGGCAGCGACCGCCGCAGGCCCTCCCGCCATTATCCCCCCGGCGTCGTCGCCGTCGTCGTCGCGACCCAACACAACACATCACCCCTCTCGCGCGCCTGTTCCAAAACAATCTGCAACCACCAAGGGCCCCAAGGCTATCTTCCGCCTCTCAGAGGAAGCTCCACTTCTCAGAGCAGACACCACTGCAGTTAAGGCTGCTTTCATTCACATTGTGCCTGACCTTAAGGACGGAATTGCCTCTGTTACTCGCTGCGCAAATGGTTTCAACGTCATTTTCTCGTCTGATGCATCGCTGAAAATTGCGATGGACAACGCTGACTCCATAAAAGCGTCTCTTTCCGGTTCCCTCGCTCAACTTGAGGACCGCATCGGGTATTTTGTGAAGCGTATCCCACGCACTATATGGAATCCGGTCTCTAATTTGGTTCCCACCACGCTCGATGACGTCGAGAGCATCGCCCAGGTACAGAAAGGCGTCGCTCCATCTAGGGCCCACTGGTCTTTACATGAAGATCGCTATGATCCTCTGCATACGGCAGTTAATTTCTTTCCTAAAGAGGTGTCATTTTTTCGAATTGTTGACAGCACCCCTTCCCGACGTTATATCCCTAACCCGAAGTTTGTTTCGGGTTTCACCAATCCTCTCACTGCACTTCGCCACTACGGAGAATGCCGTCACCTTCGTCGGTACATCAACTGCCTGGGGCCTCATTCAGCAGACGACCCTAACTGCCCGTAACGTCCTCGCCCTTTCAAGGGAAAACTGATTCATCCTTCAGAAAAAGCGATAACGGAACTACGGTCGCGGAATCGTAATAATCTTCGGAAAGAGCGTCGCGCAGAGGCTGCCGCTGCCGCTGCCACCTCTGCAACCTCCACCTCTCCCGGTAGCTCCAGTGCAGCGACTCTCTCGGCGGAAGCCCCCTCCGTTCCTTCTAAACTTATGCCTTTTGCCAGCCAGAATAGCTTCACACCGCTTGCATCTGCCTCGGATAGTTCTATGGACGTAGACCTACACGAACAAGTCACCATCAATACTTCTAATAGCACTTTCTATGAGCAATAGAACCTATTTCAGGAGTACCCCCCCGCCTCGCCTCCGTTTCCTCCAAGCAAACGTTGGGCGTGGTGGATCTTCTCACCTCATTCTTTTACAAGCCGCATTTCAAGGCAAGTATGACGTGATCTTTGTCCAAGAGCCCTGGACACAAACAATTAACCTAAAGAACGTAACCAAGTCCTATCCAGCCTACGTCATCTTTACTCCTCCTAATCGTGACTGGAAAAATTCGCGCCCGCGCGTTATCACCTATGTATGGAAAAAATCAAAACTCCGTCCTATCCAGCTGGATTGTGGTTCCTCACCCAATATCATTGTCCTCCGTCTTCAGTGCTCTCCTTCTTTAGAGGTCATAAATGTATACCGTCCACCTCAAGCTCAGATGCCTGAGAGTCTCAGCGCACTCCTAAGTTGGCCGATCAAACCGAATACCATAGTCATGGGAGCCTAACGTTTCCCGTCCGTCTGGCGTCAGCAGCTTTGTTGATTGGATTGACAGCTATTCTTTGAGGTCGGCAGTACCTTACGGTGCTCCCACCCATCGCGCTGGCCATGCACTCGACCTAGTTCTTACGAAAATGGAAGGACTTTCAGCTCGTGTAGATCCGGAGGCACATTCAACTTCCGACCATGAGACGATATCCGGCTTCGTCCAACTCTTGTCATCTCAGAGGCGGCACGCAACGCGGAAGCTGCCCAAATTCAACGATGAGAACGCTGAAGTATTTAGCCTAGCCCTCTCCGCCACCGCTCCTCCTAGTCTCCTTTGACCCACCCCCCCAGCGACTGGATGCGGTGACTTCATCGGGTATCGCCGCTCTCTCGGCAATTTTGCTGGCAGCTAACCCACCAAGGCCTGCATGCGTTCCATGCAAAGATTATTGGAATGACGAATGCTCAGACCAACGACGCCGGTACCTCGAAGCTAGCCATAGTGGTGATCCTGATCTCATTAGCGAGGCACACAATAGTTTCCGCAAATCCGTTAGACGAGCTAAACGCGAATATAAGCGTTCCAAGTTGGATAATGTTTCTTCGATCTTGGAGACCCATAAAGTTGTTGGATGGCGGAAGCTATCTAGCCACTTTGGCCCTCCCCCAATTCAATTTCAAGGTGTCACGTATAGCACCCCAGCCGAGCATGCAGACATATTCTTTCGAACTAAGCTTGCCCGCACAATTCGTCAACCAGATTTACCCAAGGATACTCCCACCTGCCCACTGTGTGCGATCCCCACCTCTCTCTATAGACGAAGATGAAGTGTGCCACTGTCTTCTGGAGGTTTTGTCAACCACTCCGGGACATGACCACCTCTCTGTCTCTGCTCTCCGCTTGGTATGGGGACTGGATACATAGCGCTCGTGGATTGTTAAACTTTACAGCCTCTGCCTCACATATGGCCACCATCCTAGCATCTTCCGCCGTGCCGAAGTGGTGGTTATTCCTAAACTACACAAGGACGATCTCACTAACCCCGCGAATTGGCAACCGATTTCGCTTCTCCCAGTCCTCGGGAAGGGGCTGGAACGCCTCCTTGCCAGACGCTTTGCCTTTTGGGCATTGTCAAATCGCATTATCTCCCCAACGCATTTCGGAGCTCTGCCTGGAAGATCTGCCATTGACCTCGTAGAATGTCTGGTTCATGATGTCGAAAAAGCGTGGGAAACAAAGCAAGTGTGCACTCTCGCTACCCTCGATATCCAGAGTGCTTTCGATAGCATCCAGCTTGGCCGTCTTCGCATTCGTCTTCGCGAACAGGGATGGCCTTTACCATACGTAAATTGGGCTTTTTCCTTTTCTTGTTGTAGAAAAGCTCGCCTCAGAATAACGAGTTTGTTGGTAACTTCTTAGATATTCCGCATGGCTTGCCACAAGGTTCCCCCGCTTCCCCGATACTTTTCTCCTCTTTCTCGAGCCTTTGTTCAAATTAGGGTTTCCGACTTATGGATATGTAGACGACGTAGCGATCCTTTCACCCCCTGGTCAGAAGATCCAATGACTCCCGGGCGCATACCCGTTTAACTGGAAAGATTCAGCTCGTTCCGCGCTTTCCCCGTCCTCGGCTTGTAACGCCCTCGCATAGAGCTCCCCCAACTCTAACCCGGGCTGAACTCTCCTCTGAAGAAGCATCTCGGCGTATCAGAATCCTACCACCATGGGACATCCTCGTCTTCTCCGACGGTTCCAAGCAAAAAAAGACGGATCTGCTGGGGCAGGTGCCGTCGTTATCCACAGGGGAATCACCGTAGCAACAGTGAGAGTCCCGCTAGGCTCCGACTTTGAGGTCTACGACTCTGAGATTATCGGTGCTCTCGCAAGGCTTAATGCTGCCATAGCAGGTTCCTCTACTCATGTAATTCTAGACAATTAAGAGGCAGCGCGACGCCTTCTCGATGCAACACCCTCTAAATTCTCACAGCAAGAAACATTCGAATTCCGAAAACTCGCCTCCCAGTGGCCCTCAAGGAGAATTCTGCCAAATGCAGCTCCTGGTGAAGTCCACGTGATGTGGTCACCTGGCCATGTGGGGATCCCTGGTAATGAATTATGAATTAGCCGATAAGTTGGCTGGCGAGGCGGCTGCCCACCGGCTCCCCCTGCTGCATCTCTCGCTGGAGCCTGGACAAAGATGAAACAGTATATATGGGACCTGACTTCTGCATGGTGGCAAAGTCATGCTCCTTCCACTTACTGTGAATTAGGGATGCCATTTCCCAAGAAGCCCCCTAAGGAGCTACGACTCCCCCGCCGTAATCTTGGGTAGTTTATTCAATGCCGAACCGGACATGGAGACTTTCGCGCTTATCACGACCGATTCCTTCACGAAGATGCACACTTGACTTGTTCCTGCGGGGGTGACAAGTCAATTACCCACCTAGTTTTCTGCCCCCTAGTTCGAGAGAAACTAGCCTCAATTGGTCACCGAAGAAGCCTGGGGACACTAGATTTGCTTCTCGGCACCTCCCGTGGTGCCAAGCATTTTTCCTCTATTTTGGAGAAGACGAAATTCCCATCGGAAATTTGCCCGATCCGTCCCGTCTGACTCAAGTCCATGTGAGAGTCCTGCTGTACAGCGCTCACTACACTTTCACGAATTCAGTTTCTAAGGCCTTTTGGCTCCCCATTTATTGTTAATTAGTTTAGTTTAGTACATATTTGTCACCATATCCCCCCAGGAACGGGGCCCTAGGCGTAGCTGAAGCCTGGTAGACTTGTAAAAATAAATAAATAAATAATATAAAGATGGCTGGTTCTTTAACCGAGTAATAATATACTAAAAATAGACTTAACAAAACAGTAGCTCTCAACTACAAGGGCGATTATGTGAAGCGCCTAATGCGCTCACAGTCGATCATTCGATAGATTGACATAATACATAGTTGCGAGAGCAAGATTTTGAGTGGCAATTGTATTGTGATAATCAACGTAAAGATTTGGAAAAGTTCGGTGCTGATGAGAAAAAAAAAGAGGAAAAGTGGCAGAGAGCAGAATCAGGACCATCTAGACTTGTAAGGAACGCATACGTTTCCCTTGGAGGTTATTATTGGCCATCAAGTACGCATATAGCACACGCCGATCGTGACATACGTATTCATATCGAATGCTGCTTATGAATTTTTAGGTAACAGAAAGCTACTACTGATGAAATCATTTCATGTCTGTGAATAATCGTGTAGAAAAATGGGAGTAGATCAAGCTTCAAGGTACAAGCCTTGGTAGAATTTATTACGGGAGACGTCGAGTGGGATGATGAGACTGTCAACAGAAGTGAAGAGTTATTAATTACTCCCAATTAGGCTACAGAGTAATTACTAACTAAACGTTGTGTGTTGGAGTTAACCTAGTGATCCATATACATGTACATACACCTTAGCGAAGTATTTTGGCCTAATTAATTATTATGTGGCTAATTAACGACAGTTTGCACTCGTACTGTTAACATATCCTGTAGCGCTTTGACTGTCTACATAATTAGAGTCACTAATTTCAACAAATCGTAGTTACAAATACAGAATGAGAGTTTTTCTATTCTTTTTCTAAAATCCCAAGCTAAGCCCTTTTTCCCTCTAGAGGAATGGACTGGTCGGTGTATACGGCTAAGAATGTCTTATCACAACATTCAATCTTCGACAACTCCCCCTTCATAATTGCCATGATTAAATCTTCTAGCAGAATGCCTTAAAATTGTAAAATGTACTTACTATGCCTAGCAATGCTGCAAGGACAGAGGATATGCCGAGGTAGGTCAACTTGTTGAGAAAAATGTCATGGAGGAACTTCTCACTTAGAGAGTGCGGAATCATAACAACTTTTCAGCAATGAGCACGAGATATTGTTGGTTAAATGAATGGCACAGATGGAACAGGTAGGTCATGCCTCTTCACTTGCTGGTGTTAAAGTTATGACCTCTGTAATTCGATGCGGAAATTCCACCGATTCTTGCATGGAAAGAATTGAATAAGGGGATTCGTAAATCAACATTCTGATATCAATTCAAAGATTGGGATCAGATCAGACAGACAAAGAGTCAATACTGTGACAGAAGAGGGTATTCTCAATTGGTTTCACCGTCTAAAAGCTGCGATTGATGAACATCAAATCAAGTTCGATGATATGTGAAATGCTGATCAGCATGGCCTTGCTCTAGTCATTGAATCATCTTCTTCAAGGATTGCCATGGTCAAACAGCTTGGGAACGCTGCTAGAAAGAGGATAAAACCTCTCGAGTTACTCACAGACAAAATATCAGTTCCAGTTGGTTTCTAGTTGCTGATACACCAGATTGGGCCTATTGTTATTCTCCTTATGCTTAGACACGGAATGAGATTGCGTTTAAGTGTTAAAATAGATATTCATTCTATGAACACCTTCAGGAGTCTATCAACTACTTTTATTAGATTATTTAAATGCCAGAAATTGAGGGATGTCGGGTGGGGCTTCATATAAAAAATGCCGCCTAACCTCTGGGAGTATTTTCTTCGGTATGTTTTGATTTTCACTTCACGATCTTGAATCTATAGGTTATAATTGCATGTATATCGCAACTATTTGCGATAGAAGTATTCTCCGCTAGTTCCGTTGATACATGACTAGAAGGTAAATAGGGCTATAACCGATGATATTAAACCCTAGTCAACTCTCATTCATCATCTAACCTCTGAAATATGGTAGGAGGTTTCGATAGGATTTAGATCACGATCTAATGTAAGCATACCTCTTCTCTCTACTTTTTTCAAATCTTATGTTGCCGATCTATATGCTCTAATCAAGGACTCCAACGCCTGATCTGATATCATGTATCCACTGATTCCCGACATGCACCAAAATCCGCTACAAAAGAAATGCAACGATGAGACATGGCACCACAAGTTGTGTGACTGAAGATTAAAATCGCTTCCGTTAGCTGGTACCAGACGAGGTTATGGGGAAAAGCTTGCTGGGGGCTATCTAGCAGGCTACTCTCGTCAAGCCTGCACCAGCCATGGACTAACCGTAGTGAGCGTGCGCCGGTATGGAATGAGCCCTTAGTTTTAGAGCAAAATGTACGTGTGCGTGTACGTGTACGTGTTAGAGATCGTCTCAGACGTTATAGTTGCGGGTTCTAAGCCGGAAATCGTTGATGCTGTGTATCTTAATTTTCTATCCCGAGGGAAATGGCTGGCTTGGAAGATGATGCGCGTTCAATGAGTTCGGTTCCCTTGGATAAAGTGACCATTACGAGACCATCTACTCGTACCCTGCGGAAATACTTCGATTAATCCTAAGCTATCGACTTATGTTCATCAACAACACGAAATACTACATATCAGTTAGTATTCCCAGCGAAAATTTCGATCTGGCATCGAGGTGTTATATCTTTGGTAACTTAGAAGCCAGGAAATTAGAGATGGTTGAGAAGCACGCGACGTAGAAATTAAAACGTGGAATTAAATCATGATTCTCAAGGGTGAGGGCATATCTCAATCTTAGGCAATTAGATACATCTCTTTCTCGAGAAATTCTAGATCACACCTACCTTCAAGATGTAAAAAAATGGCAACTTTTAATAATGTTCCCTAAAGTATTATATTTCTAGCCATCGCTGGGCTACTTGTTTTGCTAACTTGATATTACCAGCAATTATATAAATTGACTGTAGATTATAAGCCGTATCTAACGTTACATTCTCAGTTTGTGGCGTGGCATCTGGGCCTGATATCTCATCGAAAACCTTAAAATAGTAGGGAATAGCTAGCTGTACAAGCCCAAGTAAATGATAACATCTGGCAACATTAAAGTGTGCTTCTTGACGTTCTTCAACTGTCGTTGAGTCTTTGCGGTTTTTGTAGTATGCATGGATAAATGAAATACCTTGAAGTATACTATGCTGACGGTTTTCTGCTTGTCTCTTGAGTGCATGATGCACATAAGCAAGTCCTATGCTTAGACAGATCATTGGGTTATCAGGATCTACCGCATTAGCACGAAGGAAGTAGTCTATTTTTTAAAATTAGCAGAGTAGAGAAATTGCAGAATAGAATAAATATACTGAGTGCATATGCATAGCTAGTACCTGCATAGAGGATGTGACCATAAAGCATGAGAAGAGGAACATCCATGCCAGGCGTAGTTGCTTGATTATTTTTGCATTCCAGGTCTGTATCTGATACTTCTTCGTTGGTGTTTTTCTGGTCGTTAGTCCCACCAAGTAGAACCAGATCCATGGCCTTGATCTGTCGAAGGACATACTTTTGGGTTGGTCCTGAACTGTACCAGGATACTGGTGACTGACAAATTCGTAGCATTGCAGCAAATAATCGGTAGGAGTCTGTGGTAAATTGATACTCTCTCATAAAAAAACGTGCTACGGAGGCACACGTCTCTTCGTCATTTGAAAACAAGGCACACACTAGGTGCTAGGTGAATAGAATGAATCCTGAAGAAGTAGCTAAACTTACTACACCAACAAATGTTGATCAAAAACATATCTTCTCGAGAGTGATAAAACACAATAGCATCCTTTGCGGCTTCACATAGTTCATAAGATCGATGCGAATGCCCATTTTTGGCAAGACATAGAGCATATTCCAGAAATATATCCAGCCATCGGCTAAATGATATTCCTCGATAATCTTGCGGAATATTGACATTTTTAGAGACAGAATCTTGTGAATCGGCACCAAGGCCTAATACATGTGAGCTAAGTATACTTGATAGTTTTTGTCTAGAGAACTATACCTCTTGATAAGCGCTCAGCCATGGCTGATAAATCAGAATCCAAAGGAGTTTCAGCGAGTATTCGAGAAGTACCGGAATACCCAATAAATTTGATAAATTTGTCCCATGGATAGAAAGTTTTGAAGCCACGGAAATCATCCGTAAGATCTTTTGCGGCGGCCATCCAAGCAGATAAAGATTCAGGGATGTTAGATCTCATTCCATCAAGTTCTTGTGTCAGAATATGAAGTTGAGCCTTCAAATGTTCAGCCTTGGTTACTTCGTCCATGTAAACAGAATTTTTCGAGTTTTTCGAAATTTTTTGTCTCGATTTTCGTGACCTTCGTCTCCTTTGTCCAGTTTCATTTCCATTGTCGCCGGTACTATTATCACCTGGATTCCCAATTTGTCTGAGACGCATTGCTTGGTTCACTAGGCTAAAAGCTTCCTCCATTCTCCCCTGTCTCTCAAATAATTTAGCAAGTTCCATTCGAGCATCGATACTATCGTTATCTTCCTGAAGAGCTACAACAAAATGCTTTTGAGCTTCATTGTCGTTACCAAGATGAACGTAGCATCTGCCCAGCTCAATCAGTAAATGAGAGTCAGCTTCTTCTGACATCTTTGTCAAAGGCTGATAATATGATACAGCGTCCTGATAATAGCCAGCATCGCGAAAATGATCAGCTATAGGACGGAGGAGATGAGCATAATCAAGAGATCTACAATCGCCGGTATCATCCAGTAGCCCAAGGATATCAAAATGAATCTAGAAATGTCAATAAGGCGGGTCAAGGTCTAAATTATGAGAATGAATTTACCATCGCCTCATCTCGGCACCCAAGCCGCAGACGATAAAGGCCAAGTTTTGCTCGAAGTTCTAAAGGTAAACTATGGCCATATGATGCCCAAGGATATTTTCCAAATTGAAATCCTGGAACAAGAGCTCTCCTTGTGTCATTGAGGTCCCATTCACAGTCATTAGTTGTTATATCATCCCAAAACACCTCATCTCTTCGACCTAGCATCCAGCGTGCAAGTTTCTTTATTTCATAAATTGCATCATGGTGATTTCCCGCAAATTCGTGCAGTGTCACATAAACGTCAAGATGAGTCCAATCAAATCCAGTGCTCGAAATATCTTCGATTGTTTGAAAGTGAGCTATTGTGTTTGCGTACAGGTCAATAATACCCTGGACTTCGCCACCATCGATGCTTAGCTCGGCTAGGGTATAAAGTATTCCTAAGTCATGAGGGCAACGCGTTAAAATATGCTTATATTCAACTATGGCATGCCCTATTTCCCCTCGTTCGACCAAGACACTCGCCTTTTTAAGTCGGACTTCGAGGTCTCGAGGATTTGCACGAACTGCACCAGCATAGCAAAAGGCTGCGTTTCCTAGGTAACGTTCTCTTGACTGGCCTGTCTCATTCAAAGCATATTCCGCAGCTACAATCCAAGGTAAGGGTAATTTAGGGCGTAAATGGGCAGCATACATGAGAGCTTTTAGAGCATTATCAACCTGACCCATCTCGTGTAGACTAGTTGCCATGAGATTCCAGGCTTCATATGTCTCAGCGTTGATGCGTATAATTTCTGCTGCTGCTGCCGAAGCCTCGGTATAGTTCTCAGATTGGAAATGTTCGTTTGCAATCCCAAGGCGCATTCTGATATCTGCAGTAGGCTCCACAGCCTTTCGAGGTCCTCTTGGAGGTCCTCGACCACGAGCTAGACGTAGTGGCTTTCCAATATGTTGTCTTGGTAAATAGCCATTACTAAGTTTTACATCAAAAACGTCTAGATTTAGTGAATCATCAGCGTCGTCAATGGTTGGTTCACTGAGACCAAGAATAGAGTCTCTGAACTTTGCTAATGAAGCATTGAATTCCCGATAGTCAGAATCGGCATCTGAAAGTTCATCTCTACTTTTGTTAACTGTGCTGAACGAGTAGCAGTGAGCAACTCACCCTTGTAATGTACCGCCGCCAAACTCAAATTGAGTTTCACTTACAACTTGATTTTCAACATGCTCGTCGCTGATGGACGTAAAGTCCATACCTGCTGATTTTACCATGTTAAACACGGATTTTGTGTTTCGGCCTGTGTAAATTTACTCTAAAATTTGGCAATGCAATCATAATTATGAATCCAAACTACTTTCAGAATGATTTCTTAGCTTTTCAATTTGTTGAAGGTGAAAACTGCCATGTTCACCCAGCAGAACGCGTGGAAAATAAGGGTTGCTAGCACATAAACATGTATCGTACAATGATCTCGTTAATGATTCACATGACCGGTGTTGTCGCGATTACTACCAACATCGTGACACCCCAATCATCCCCACATTGCACGCCTAATCATCTTTACCAATGCAAATGCCTAGCAATTCACCCTCCATATTATCACCTATTGGGTGAGTTTAAGTTTTCTACAAATACTAAGCTTTATTACATAAGTGATAGAGCGTAGTAGAACTATCAATTATGTCTCGGTTGAGAGACTGAGTGTTCTGCCATCTAAGGTAGATCGAAAACTAACAAATTCCTTCTAGTTACAGTAACAATAGTTGCGGCTACTGCAAAAATGGATCTGGGAGTAAGTTGAAGGTGTAAATCTTTTGGCACTTCAGAGTCTGTCTCGAAAGATCTCGTCAAGAATATTCCTGAATAATGCCTTGACCTTTCTCTCTTGTAGGTTATTCTTACTATGCCAATGCAGTCCACTTGAAAGTCGAACTTTATCAAATACTCCTCGATCGTGGCTGGCGGAGGTCGGGTACGTTGCTATACAAACCAGACCAGCGGGCTTCATGCTGCCCTCACTACACCATCCGCCTTGACTCTCTCGCCTATCGGCCATCAAAAGATCAACGTCAAACTTTAAATAGATTCAATAAGCACATTATTGGGCAGAATTATCTCAGAGCCGCAGCTAGCCTATATCCTAGATCTCGTGAACACACATTCAGGAGGAAACAAGAGTTTGATCTGCTTGAGCGCGTTCATGAAAGCGAGAAAGATAAGCTGAGACTTCCCCCGGAGCCCATCCATATATTTACGGTTAAGGTTGAGCCAAATGAATTTACTGAAGAAAAATATTCGCTCTTTGAAAACTACCAAAGAAATGTACACCATGAGCCACCGACCAAAATATCAAGGAAAAGTTTTAAGGAATTTCTTTGCGAATCACCACTGAGTAAGAGTATATCTAACTCTGGACAATCCCTTGGGTCATTCCATCAATGCTATAGAATCGATGGAAATCTAATTGCCTTGGGCGTTATTGATCTCTTACCCCAATGTGTTAGCGCTGTGTATTTTATGTATGATGAATCTGTAAAAGATTTAAACTTTGGAAAATTAGGCGCAATGAGAGAGATTTCACTTGCGAAAGAATTGGGCCACCGATGGTGGTATCCAGGTTTCTACATTCATAACTGCATCAAGATGCGATACAAAGGCGATTATTTACCACAACATATTCTAGACCCCGAGTCTTATCAGTGGAACCTCTTGACAAAGGATATCAAGAGTCAGTTGGATCGTTTTAAGTATTTAAGCTTATCTGGGCAGAGAACTGAGGTAAAAAATAATGAGAGTAACTTGGAGCCTACTTCAATTCAAACCAATAAAGATAATACATGGACCACCTCTAGGAACGAAAACTTTAATTCAGCAGAAATTCCAAAATTAAAGTATGATGAAGATGACGAGTACTTCGAAGATGACGATTTTGGAGATATGATTTTTGGCGAGTATGATGAAGATGTCGATCCAGGAATCCCTCTCTTCCAGCGAGATATGCCAGGAATATCCACCAGAGACCAGCTTTTATCTAGTGTTGACCTCGACAATCTAAACGTTCAGGTCGGTAATACCATCACTAAAGCAAATAGTTTGAGTAATTGGGACTCAAGTAGTATTGATAATTGCTTTTCGATCAAAGGTATTATTGCATCGTTTATGGCAGCTATAGGGCCAGAGCATTCTGATGAGATAGTGATAAAGCTCTGCTGAAGAAATATATCCGTATAATTTTGCGAAGGTCTAAACCATGCATTTGAACTACTTATTATGCACTTCTTCAGCAATTGAAGCGGCAAATTTTCTCTATCACTATATTATGAAGCTAAGTTTCCGGTTATAAATTCCCAGTAAAAGGACGCAAGGCTTCTTAAATAAATCATCGCGAACATTTCGTGTATACCAAATTAATGTCGCCTTCCAAAAGAATCTTAACGATTAACTTTCCAAAATTTATTCTGTGCTTGTTGACCTAATTATTTGATATGAGAGATAAAGAACACCTCGACATCAAATTAGTTTACACTCCAAAAAAAGTAAAATATTCCATTCGAATTTCGATCAAAAACAAACACCAAAACCTAATTATTTGTCATTCCTCGCAAAATCAATGTCGTCCGAAGCGCAACGTCTTATTTTATTTCTTTGCCAAGTGCAAAGCTCAGTGTAGCTTATTGAGAAAAAGGGTAAAAAGTCGTGTGATTCGTGATGTAGTCTGAGAAGCTCCTCACCTGTTTCTTCGATGGATTATTCTTTGATGTTCAATAGTAGTTACGCTGGGCTGTGTTTTTCTTGGTAACGAGCTGAGCTCACTACCTCAAGTACAATTTCAACTCTTTTTTTTAAACATTGAGTGTCAGTATCTTCTAAGCGGTATGTATCACACTATGTGACGCAAGTTCTGTACTTTTCGTAGGATAATTCAGCTTGATGATTTATGCAAACACAATTCCAAGTTGACGCCTTACGGCATGTAACCTCATCCATAAACACCCGCTTAAGAGAAAAATTATCGCGGTAAACATGTACATACGATTTGTTCAACACTATCTCCTATTTGAAGTTACTATATGAAAACCTTTTATATAAGCTTTTGCTACTAGAATCTATTCGTCTCAACGCTAGCGTTCTCAACCCTCTGCTGTAAGCTGTACCAGCGATCCTATAATTTAATCAAAGGCTCATCCCATCACCAAAACCGAATAACTTTTTGAACGTTGCAAGAAATGTCTTAGTCAACTCCAGCAGACATGTTGCTGATGAAAATGCGGTAGATCGCTAATTGCCAGATTTGGTGAGATCGTGAACGAAGTGATACGTGATGTGGATATATTTTGATGTGGATCTTTCTTTAGCTGGGGAAATTCTCCTAAGTTATTTGCCTTCATCCAAAAAGGCACGGAGTCTGGACCGATGCACTTCCCCGCGCTCATGTCTCGTAGTATTTGGCGTAGCAAAAGGGCTTTTGGGGCACACATGGATTGGGATTCAGTGTTTGAAGTTGTCCCTGATTTCTGTTTTTTACTCCCGTCTTCCATGAAGTCTCGCAGCGCTCTCTGAAGGTCTGAATCGTCTTCTGCCCCATCGGCGCCAGAAGATTGACAAGCCGGTTGTTTTGACTTTCCATGAAACCACAACGTACCTTCCTTTCGACAGTGTCTCAGAAATACCATGAGAGAACTTTCATTCCGTAGGCATGATGTTGTGACGGCTTAGACATAAGTTATGCCTATTTCCAAAAACAGTAGCAAACATCAGGAAGAGTTTTTGTTGTTGCTTCCATCACACAGCCTAAAAGAATGGGCACAGATACCGGCTAACATTTGTCAAAATCCTATTGAGTCGATGCCACGACGAAGAAAGGCCGTTGTGGCTGCAAAAAAAGGGTAATACTAGATATTAAACTAGTGGTAACATAATTGTCCCAGAATTAATCATCTTTTTCGAACGCTTATATACTTTATCACCCACTCAGGTACATTTGTCACGTCTCACAACTTCAACCAAGTTTTTAACACGAATTAAACTTGAATTTCAAATTTTATCTTCTTGAGGTAAGTTCTTCAAGGTCAGCTTTATAATTATTAACAATTTTGAATACTTGGCGCGCGCGTTAAGTTGATCTGAAGTAGATGACTTTTGGTGGTGAACGCGCTTTCCTACCGATGCAGCACGATAAGGATTCCGAGTCCTCATTATACCTTAACTCGTGGCTTGTCACCTTCATCGTGGGCGAAGCATGGTCGAGTTTGTAGATCAAAAATAAGAATGTTGATTCTCTCTTGGGGATCGGAATATAATACGATATTTGTAGCTCCAATGCAGTGAGTTTCTAACACTAACGGGATCCACAACGAGTTCGGACGCGATCAGATACCCTTGTACTGTGGCTGATCCTAATCGTCTGTCATCAGAGTGAGAAAGTTCTGTATATTTTTACTCAATATTGCTGCTTGAATTTGAACAGTATTTACTCAGCTTAAAGATAAATATTATGGAGAAATATGTACGCCGGATAGTGCATGGCATCAAGTAGCTTCCTAAATTTAGTGCAGCATCACACATTCGGTTCTGAACGTATTGGTTCTTCACCATCACAGGTTATCTCAACAGCTTGCCGTTTCCTGATCCTCTTTTCTTTTTCTTCAACTCTGACTTGGGATTCTTCAATGATAAGCGCCTCTTCATGCTAAAATCGTGATTTATTAACTCTCTGTCGTTTAGACAGCGTCAAGTTTCCTCTTCCAATACTCGCAAACGCTCATTTGGATAAGCAACTATCTGATTACAAATTTTCGTTAACTCTTACACAATCGGTCAAAGTATTCGAAGACGGGTACAGGAGAGCTACTTTGATGGCTGGATATTTGATTCTTGATAAAATTATATTCTGTAATACTTTCTTGAGAGTTCTAGAGTTTTCTTGATACCCAATCACGAGAAAGGCAACGAGAAGAGCGACGAGTTGGTATGTGGATATCCGGCTTAGAGACGACATATTTTGGGTCTATAGTAGAAGTATCAGCTCCTCTGAATGCCGATTTGATGCTGCCTATATAGTAAACACTTCATTGTGCGCTGCCTTGAATGTAACGAAGAAATCTGACTTGGCTATATGATTGATACATGAGCATCTTTTTCAACTAGATCAAGTTGTGGTTTTTATAGCGTGAATCTTCACGATGAAGCTTCTTATTTAACCTGTCACGCAGTACTCTTAGGCATATTGAAGATGAGTACACGTGCATAGTTGAGATTTTTTGCTTTTTTCTTAAATTGATCAGTTTCCTGGAGCCATGACAAGAAAATATCATCTTCTTTAGGTAATTTGGTATTTTAAATGGTAATTTTTTAAGTGGTTTATTGGATTTCCGTGAGTATTGATGCGAAACTAACGCGAGATACTTACACATGATCTGGGCATTACAAAAAAAGCGTGTTCACCAAAAGTCGTCTTTTTCAGGTCAATTTAACGTGTGCGCCGAATGCCCTAAATTAATTAAATTAGTTGAGTAATTGTAGAGCTGGCATAGAAGAGCTTACTTCAGGGAAGCAAAAATTTACTTTTGAGATTTAATTGTATAAAGTGAGCTAAAGTTAGAAGATTAGGCGCCAAATAATTTTTGTCTTGGGTATAAAGATTATATTATATGTATTCCACAACTATCATAAATATGAACGAAGAACGTTCTAAGTCTGGGGTCACTCGTTGACATCTAGAACTGCCCGACATCTTGCTGGAATTCTCCTGATCAGTCCAGCAAATAATTAGACGGTACATTGTCCCCAATCTCTTTCACAACTGGACGCTAGTCATCCGATGACCGCTGCCTGCCTTCACAGATCTCTGGATAGTGAAATTGGATGTAGTTTTTCACAAAGTTTCATACGGCTTCGATTGGGTCGAGGTCTGAAGAAAGTGGCGGCCATTCAGTTGGCGCGATCTCTCTTTCCCTGAGCTCTTCCATTATTCGGGCCTGTTTGGTGCAGAGAGCCGTTATTTAGCATGACCGAAAGTCCTGGCTCCAAAGTGATCATACCAGGTAATAGAGGTATGATTCTTTCATATGTATGAGCTTAAGATAATAGACCCTCATCTTTTTCTCCAGAACAAGCAGGGTCTCATTTCCAAATATGGATGCCCAAATATTCATTCAGACAATCCGCCTACGCACAGGCCCGAGTAGGTTGTCAACGATCTGATTTCTGAGGAGTAAGGCGAGTTTTATAAACTGCAAACGGCATGGTTGACCTGCCTCGTAATTCGAAGTTGTCGTGTGATGTGTCAGTGTGAGAAGACTGACCTGAGGAGGATTTTCACCTGATTAAATTAATTTTATACAATGAATTACTTGTCGTCAGTCTTTAAATCACTGGAAGACTTTAATCACGCATTAGATGTTCCCCGTACTGACGAAACACAGGAAGAGATGTCTGCGGCCTGTCCATGTTTGAAATATTCTATGATGAGGATAATGACGTTGCCGGCACTGAAAAATTCATCTTATTGCCTTAGGCAAAAGGTCTAAACTTCAACAAGCCTAGACACTAGCTGGGAAAGATCCTTGGTGAATCCCTGAAGCGAGCTATACTATGCTGCTAGGGTACTCTACCTCCAGGGTATATCTTGTGAATCGGCGCTAAAATATGAGTTTTACAAGGAATATCGAGTTTTACTAACTTGAGCCGGCATGGATCTTCCTAGAAAGCCTCAATTTTGTATG
>JAATOF010001928.1:0-23543 GCA_013170925.1 Podosphaera leucotricha | reverse complement strand
GGTGGTGGTGGTGGTGCGGTGCTCGGACACGCGCCGGCGGCGCTACAGGAACTTTGGCTGAGGAGGGCGTCGTCCTGGGGTTGGAACGCGGTTGTGGTAGAGGGGCGGTTCTGCGCCAGCCAGACGCTGCGGAGGGCGGGGTCGACGGGACAGGCGTCGGATTCGGTGGAGGGATCTTGGTTCATGGTGTGCGTGGGACTATGGGTCAAGGGCAGTTGAAGGTGGGTTTGGGTTGACACCGGGCGGAATGCGCTGGACTCGGAGACCGGGACCACAGAACACTAGCTGTGTCCGACTCGAGGCTGTTAGACCGCGTGGTAGGGCAGAAGACAATACTGAATCATCTGTGAATCACTTTGGACACGGTAACCTGTTGAGTAGTCATTTTATTCTAGTAAAATTACGACAAAATAGAATTCTAATTACATGGCTCCCAGGGCACAGGGAATTCTCCAACCCATTGCTCAACTTCTGACCTTAAAACTGATATTTCTTGCTCGCTTTCCCCAACTCCCAAATATTCCAAAAACGCCGTAACACTACCCGGGTTCTTCCGTCCTCTCGCCTCAGCAGCTTCTCTGGCGGCTTTATCCAATTGCTTTGTTAAATTTATAGCTCTATCTATTATACCCGCGACTCTTTCAAAGTCATTAGATTGGAATCCTCGAGTTGTCATCGCTGGTGTACCCATCCGAAGGCCACCTGGCTTTAAAGCTGATTTATCACCTGGGACTGTGTTTTTATTGCTAGCTACACCGACTAGCTCAAGCACTCTTTCAACTCTAGCACCATCAATGCCCTGAGGCTTAAGATCAATCAAAACAAGATGATTATCTGTTCCACCAGAAACTATGGAGTAACCGTACCCACCTTTATCTTTTGGGTCTCCAAGCCGTTTAGCAAACGTCTTTGCATTAGACAGTACAGTTTCTTGGTATGTCCTAAACTCTGGACTTTGGGACTGCTTAAGGGCAACAGCTAGTGCAGCGATAGTATGATTGTGTGGGCCTCCCTGATGACCGGGGAACACAGAGAAATTTATCTGGTTCTCCAAATCCCAAGTCTCTCTTTCTTTGGTCTTCGGGTTGATCTTTTTTACACCTTTTCGGAAGAAAATCATCGCACCTCTTGGACCCCGAAGTGATTTGTGTGTGGTTGTGGTAACAACATCTGCATGATTGAAAGGTGATGGGATAACTTTAGCCGCGACCAGTCCCGATATATGAGCCATGTCAGCCAAAAGATATGCTCCTACTTTATCTGCTATAGCTTTCATTCTCTCGTAGTCAATCAACCTGCTGTAAGCCGATGTTCCAGCGACAATAATTTTAGGTCGGAATAGGAATGCCGTTTCTTCCAGCTTGTCATAATCAATGAGACCAGTAGTTTCATCAAGTCTGTATGGAACTGTCTCAAAGTATTTGGATATAGAGGAAATCTTCTTGGTTGGTGTTTGATATCCATGTGAAAGATGCCCTCCATGTGGTAAATCTAAGCCCATAATTCTATCGTGTACATTGAGAAGAGCAGAATACGTGTAGAGGTTTGCAGGCGACCCAGACAATGCTGATAATTGTCAACATTATTCTTTATTTTACTTGATTATTTGCTCACCCTGAACGTTGACGCCCCACTCAGTCTCTTTGAGTCCAAACGCTTGTAACGCACGATTTTGACAAAGAGTTTCTGCCTCATCGATGAACTGGTTACCGCCATAATACCGAGCTCCTGGATAACCTTCGGAATACTTATCTGTATGCGGATCAGATGTGGATTTGAAGATCTTGCCAAGGCTACAAACTTTGCATTACACTCCCTAGCGCATCAAGGACAGCTTGAGAGGTGAAATTTTCCGAAGGAATGAGATTAATGAAGTTTTTTTGTCTTGTTTTTTCCTAATATAGATTTTCTATCAACGTTCTTGTTTCTCAAAGTTGGAGATCTGAAAAGTGTGGTGCACATTTTGAATGATTTTGTACATGGATGGATCCGCATGTTCCAAGTCAGCAGTAAGTAACTGTTAATCGGATAAGTATTTGTCTGTTCTTTTCTTCCAGAGAGCGAGGCCTGGTACCTTGTGTTGTGAGGTTACAGCAAGTGAGGAGGCATATCGAAGACTAAGTGTCGTGACCGGCCGAGACACGACAACTCGGCTCAGATTTAGTGCCGCCCTTTGAGAGATGGACATACTGACGCTGAGCATATCAACTATGGAAAATTCGGCGATGTCTGACTGAAGAGTGCCGCACGGGCTAAATTTATGTCTGATGACTCTTTAAATAAATATACCTGCCTGTTCCAGGAATATTTAGAGTTTGATCTACGTAAATTTCCACTAGAATAACATCCACCTTTAACACTTATTACATATAGTAGGCATGTAAAGACTGAACAAAAGTTGACTGAACATGTATTAAGTAATATCTTCCAGGATCAAGGGCAAAAATATTTCTGGAATATGATATACTAATTACTATCCATTCTCCCTTCTATTACCTTTGTATTTCCAATGCTGTTTTTGGTCATATTTCACTAGATTTTAACATTACTTCCGATAATATTAGGGTAATCTTGGTAGTTGTGGAGTTCTAGCACAGTCTGCTACATCTCAATCCAAATTTGATGCGGTCCATCATTCTCAAGGCGATTTATCTTAGTCTCCTCGACCATATTATACTATCCCAATCCTCTTCTGTCCGTTTTTGGTAATCTCTCTCTACAGAAGTGTTCTTAGCTTAGCACGCACAGCTTTACAGTTTTGGGGCTTTAAGGAATGATGAACTGTCCAAGGTTATTTATCCAGGACCCGCTCTATCTTCCGTAAGTGATTTTGCAACATTGGGAGCAATTTTATAGGTGCCTTTACGGATTGAGCGCCAAAAATACTGTTAATCCGTGAGAGCGAGAACTGCGTGATGCCCCCTTAGAGATGCAGATATGTCTAATTCAGCCTTTTCCTTTACAAAACTGACAGCACTAACGCTGACATTTTAATCAACTGTTATTTAACGCATAGGTCTGCCCTTTTTTGAAGACAAAATGACATAGTCACGGGCGATGCTTGATATCGGTCTTATCTTGCAGAAAGTGAAAGTGATTCGATAAAAATTTAAAAACTTTGGCACTTTTAGACTTCTGTGACGCAAATGTAGAAAATGAGTCGAAGGTTTCAGTGTGTCTTCTTACAAATAGGAAGAGGTGACAAAAAATTTCCATTGCACTCGCCTGCTTTGAAACTCATCGGAAGACAAAGATGTGACCATATAAACACTATAGACTGATAGTATTTTGATTTAATTAAAATTTCTACTAAAAAATATAGAATTGCATTGAGTATGTGAAGAGAAGAAAATGCATTGGAAGACATTTTTAGCAAACATTTGAACTTAAGAGTTGCGAACTGTAATTTTGTGTATATGTAATTCAGTAGATTGTTCCAGCGGTACACACTCCAGGCTGATCCTTCATGTAAGATCTGGATAACCTGGAGATATTCCTCGACTGAGACAGAAGTTCGCTGGTTTGACTTCAGCAGACCTTGCCTTACAGAGGGAAACTACAACAGTGGTGATGATATGTCTGGATAACTCAAGGTTTTTTGAGAGGTTTTCCTGAGGTAAGTTTCACGGATGGTATAGTTCGATAGAGGTGAAGGAAAGCGGCTTGTCACAACCGTATTGATACTTGCAAATTCACCCTACAGTATGTGTACAAATTTCAAATTATTTTTCAACTTTGATTCCCTCATCTGCCCTCTATCTACTTTGTTTCAGCTACTTCTTCTTCACCAAATTGTTGACGTTGCTTTGCGAGAGCTCTTTCCTGTTTTCTTTCACGTGCAGCCTTGGTCTTTGCACGTTTGGCGTCCATTTCCTCTTTCAAAACTCTCTCTCGTGCTTTCTCAGCCTTGGCTCTGTGGATCTATCATTTTATTAATATCTTTTTTGGAGAAGATTGTAGTTCTAGGTTAACTGACATGTTCGACGAGGGCTCGCTTGTGTTTGAAGGTATTACCCTTACTCAAATGATAGAGCTCGTGGTAAAGATGTTTGTCAATTTTACCACTGGCACGATATTTGACTAAAAGACGACGGAGTACCCGCAGGCGACGCATCCAGACAACTTGACTGCAATCAAGGTCAGATGATACTGTTATATTCAGGTTTTTTTTAACAGTTTACATACCTGGGCATACGGGCATCAGCTGTACCCTTTCTCTTACCAAACCCTCTATGTCTACCTAATTTGCGTGCTTCGGTAAGTTCTCTAGCACGAGATCGGGAATGCATTGTGACAGGCTTCTTGATGATCAAACCATCTGCGATAAGTTTTCGAATAGTCTGCCTAGAGTTGGCATTGGAGATTTCACTGATCTCATTAGGATCGAGCCATATTTTTCGTTCTCCGCATCGTGCAACAGAAGCTGCGAGCCTCTTCTGTGTAGTTAGATTAACCCTAAATCGTAGATGCTGTCAGAGAATCGATTTGTATCGAAAAGTATAATTTTGTTAGGTTTTCGGATGTAACTGCAGAATTAAGATGATGAGAAGGAACTCACATGTCGGCGTCGAGACAAATGGCAATTAGTTGTCGTGAAGTTGTCGGTTGATTGGTGTCGTGCAAGTCGTAGAACTCGTTGTGGGGGAAAACTTTCGGTTAATACACTTCCACCACCTCCGAACTTTGTAAATTGGCATAGCGAGGGTTTGCAGAGAGAATCTTAACCCTCCTCAAAAATTGAAGCACGTGACTTAGTTTAAAACCCAGTCTGCTCTCGAGGTTTGTTTCTCAGTATCAGATAATATTTTTTGTAAATTGATGTTCCAGGGACATATGATCTAGTTCCTGTTAAATATTTAATACGGTGTCGGAGGTGACAATTCATTTGTCGCCATATTCATATAGATTACAGTACATGCAATGCAGTACGACGAAATACAAAAAGAGAACAATAAACCGAGCTTAAGTCCTACTCTATTCTAAGAAAACTAGAGCAACAACGCCAGAGCTGCGCAGGGTGGACTACAAATACGGACCATAAATCATTACATTATCCATGAGTAATGATAAGAATGTGTATGTATTATTTATCGTCGCATCTGGGCCAGGCCACCCCATAGGGACATAGGACGTATGAAGGATATCTAGGATACTTGATCCCCCAAGCTACAGCAATGTCCATCCGGTGTCCAACCTTTCCCAATACCTCACTTCGAGCCAGCTATTCACCATGACATAAAGGCCACGGGTCTAGGGAAAATCTAAGGGGAAACCCATTTTTGACGAGCAACCGCAGTCATATCCACTATAAGTCATGTAGGAGTTAAATCTACTGCCTCTACAAGGTCCAACCGGCACCTGGCTATTTATGCCAATAACTTTTTATAAGTGATGTTGTCATCACTCGGTGGATGATTATGGTCAATAGAGCTCTTCGCCCTACCTCTCTAGGACAGTCGTGGGAGATCTACGTAGAAAGGGTGCTGGGGGTGGTGATGAGACAAAGCCGACCATGATCCGGGTTGATGAATGCTGATCTTGAAGGGAAGGACTGCGACTCTTCTTGGCTAATCCAGATATGCGATAATGCTGAGCATCTATAGCCAGCACCGATAGAAGGTGAAAAGTTCAACTATGCTAGCTAGCAAAGATAAAAACTCAGGTACAGGCAATGAATATGTGAAAAGAGCTGGTGCATAGCACGGCGGTGAAACCGGCACTCATTTACAGGTCTGAAATTGGCTATAGCCGAGGCAAGCTCTAATCAACTTAAGAATATGACTACCAAATAGCTTTTTATACATTTATTGCAAAATCGAACCAAAATCTTACCGTTCTAAGAAAGGTATTCAAGAGAACGTCGATGGAGTATTGACTTTTCTAATATCTCGTTATTTCTGATAGGCTTTCAAATAATAGATAATGGCATAGCAACAACAGCCTAAAATTACTGGGAATCTATCAATACTGGAAATCCATGCAAGTTAAACCATCGTTGATCAATACGACGCCTCTAGGAGGAATTTGCCGTTATATCTAGACAATTAGGAACTTAGTTGTTGAGTATATACTATAATCAAAAAACCAATCGACGCAATAAGTAAATCGACAGGAGAACCTTGCCATAATTACAATCAAGGGAAAATTAGGGAAGCAAACTCCATCTCCGTCCTCTTTATTGTTCTCTTAAAACTGAAAGCAAAGGAGCCGCAGATTGCACTTTGCTCGACTTTACTAACATTACTTTGGCATATTATGTCTAATGTAGAGGTTTATGTCATCAGTCATAGATACCAACAGACCCAGTGTTACAAAGCCGTTAATTCTATAATGATAGAAGTCCTTGAAATATAATGTTCAACATCAACTCTCAAGAGATTTTGATTGTTTAAATTTAGGCGCTCGCTGTTCTATCTCAGCTTCTTGCTCTAGTTTAACATAGAGTTACCCAAAGGGATAACAAAAAATAAAATTAGCAGTATCGACTCTACTACAAAGCAATCCTGGCCTTAAAGATATTTCATCTTATTAGTTGAAAGCAAAAGAATAAACTCCAAAGAGCAGAAAGTAATAATTAAGACACGGCCAAGTTAGTGATACCGAAACTGAATTTTTGACCTTCACAACGACATCGTTAATCACCAGGTATTATCATTGTCATCATTGCTAAGACAAAATACATAACATTGCTATTCATTGGTGAGCTACAAAGGCTACTTGACAGTAACTGTCAGCATCTCAGTTTCGATAGCTCGAGCATTTGCATACTTGATGTAATCAATCTGTCGCTCGAAAAAGCCACATTTAATTTTTCATGCAGCATCGACACTCCCGTATTTCTCTCAATTGGATCAAATGTGTACGATGGAGTCTCTGACCACAAAACTTGAACTTTTGGTGGACACTTTCGCCTAGCCATGGACTTTTTGGATCTTAGATAGAATAGTCTAAATATCTTACCTTGTTATAGATCGTCCTTATAATCTCTTCTGATTAGAGCTTCGACCATTCCGAGATTGTAGAGCTTGAAATATTCATCACAATAACCATAGGTTAATTCTTTTTATAGTGCAATATGGAAAAAGATCTTATTGAAAATATTGTCCTACAATGTAATGATCACAGCGGAATTTCTATTCTAGTATGGAAGCTTGGTGGAAGATACGATAGGGATTAATTATATCGACTACTATTCTACACCTGCACATCACTTGACAACTAGTCCAAGTTAGGCATGTAACTTAGTTCCGCACTGATCATTTCACAACGGACCCCTACTTTTAATATTCGATCGATATGCAGACTTATTTATGCATACGAGGTGAATTTCAAGTGTAATTTCAAGTGTTATAGCTTATTTAGAATACATACGTAGAAATTTTCTTTCCTAAATCTTAGAATATTAAGCGTCGAAAGCTCCCTCACTGAGCTCGATTTTGCCAACACTCCAAATCTCCTTCTCGTCATCGATTTCATCATTCGAAAGCCCTAAGCCACCTTCACCACCTTCTGCTTCTTTTCTCTCCCTTGCTGTATTTCCTAACCGTAAAGCAACACGCTTAAAATAGTCTTGCATACTTTTGGTCTGGTTTCCGGGTAAGTCTTGCGAAGCTATAAATTTGTCAAAGACCCGACTTCCTTCGTCAGCAACACAGAAGAGAGTGATAAATGCTGCCTCTGCGGCAAGCTTTATTGGTATGACGGGGTCTCGCACACTAGCGAAAATGGAAGGGACTAAAGCTGGAAGATGTGGTCGTACAATGCTTGAATGATGGCGGCAAACTGTTCGGATAACCACGAGAGCGAGACGACGTGTATCCGTCGAGGTTCCTGGTTTAATAAGGTCTGCAAGAGATTCAAAAATTAACTTGAGGGTTTCGAAATCATTGGTTCGTATTTCAGACAAAAGATATTTCCCGCCTGCTAAGATACAGTTGTCCAATATAAAGGGAATTTTGCTCGACATTCCTTTGCAAATAAATAATACTAGCTCTTCCGCAGAGATGCTATTAGTAATCGAGAAGGGGGATTCGGATAGAATCGCATTTAAAGCCAAAATAGATGAGGGGCTAAATTCGACTTTGAAAATGCGACTCTCTATAAGGTTTGCTACGTTCTCTGTGGATAGATGCTTTACTAGAGCAGCTAGTAGTTTTGAATTTGTAATAGCCATAGATATATTATTTTCTGTAGGGTTGGCATCAATAAGCGTTAGAACTGCGGTCCTTGACACATCACTCATATTGGCCCCTGCCTTGTCAATAACTTCATAAAGGGCCTTTAACATTGACTCTCTGACGCCAGAATCAGATGTTCTTGCCCCCGTACATAACTCAGCAACCAAAGGATCTATACGGGGACTAAAAATTTAACGTTAGAAAGCATCATTAATTTAGAAAGCTTGTAATCATACGTCAGAGTTATTAAGGTTCCGAGTGCAAAAGCTGCTCTATTTCTCATCGTCCCACTAGACGTGTCAGCCAAACATTTGGCAAAAGTTCGTTGAAGTTGTGGTAAGAAAGGCTGGAAGCATGTAAGTATAACTCTGTCATCAGGGAAATGCATCGACTTACTTTAAGTAAGATTGGAATCTTTTCGAGCAACTTAGTCAGTGTGAATAAAATTGCAGTTTTTGTATCGATTGAGCGCTCAGACGACATGACCCTAATAAGCGGGCCAGTAATTTGAGCGACAAATGGTTTTAAAGAATTTCCATTAGCCCTATCAACAATATCTGAAATAGCTAGTGCTGATTGTACCCGTTGTTCTGCAGTCCCATTCATTAATCCCTGCAAAAAGATTGGAAGTATAGCATTAATTCCTTTCGGAAGGCTGAAGCCAGGGAGATCAACTCCTGCAACGCCAACACTTTGCAAAGTTTGTCTAGTGGAGAAGACTAACTTTTCCATTTCCTCTTTCCTCAAATGCTTTGTAAATTCATTGAGGGCATTCCAGGCGGCTTGAACGACAGCGTGATCTCTATCATCGAACGAAATGAGAAGCGCTCGAATGATATCCTGGTTATAACGTGAATAGTCCACAGTTGTGGTTGTAAAAAATTTTGCGAGATGCCGGTCTGTCACTGTTCTTTTTCGCTTATCTCCATCCTTAGTGAGATTTAATAGAAAACTCATTGTTGTATTGAGGCCATCAAATTCATCAATCGAAAGTATGACAGTCTCGAGAGAGGCATCAAGGTCGGAAATAGTTTCTTCATTTTCACATGTAACGATACTTTCAATAAGAGAGTTTAAAATCACGGGCATTCTTCGCGTCATAGCAGACCCTGCAACCGTAGAAAGGGATGCTAATGCTTTAGCGTTGAAGGATGAGATTGGCGAAGTTATAAGTGTTGGAATAAGATTTGGAAGAATAATTGAAGATCGAGTTGTCTCTGTGAGTAATGTAAGAAGGGCAGCTAGCGCATTTTTGGCGTCGGATTCCGTTCTGAGCAAGTTCAAGAGAGATGGGAGCACCTGATCAATAGCCCTTTTCCCAAGTATTTGCTGTAGAGAGTCGAAGGCTTCAGCTGCTGCTTCACGAACATGAGTATTTGGGTCAGTCAAAGCAATGCGAACAACTGAGGTAAGGGTCTTCTCGTGGTCTACTAGGGCTTCAGAAGATGCACTTCCAATTAATTCTCTGAGAGCGATACAGATGCCTTGTTTTGCATTAGAATCTGTTGATTTCAAGCCTTTCTCGAGCACTGGAAGTAAGCTAGATAGTACGTCATCGCCTGTTTTGCGCACTAGCTCAGAAAGAGCATTTCCTGCTATCACTTTCTGTTCGAGGGAAGATCCGAGACGATTTATAATAAGCTTCGTCAAAGTTGGAATTAGTTCTTTCAATACCTTGGGGCTAGCAACTAATGCCTTCCTATAAATTTAATTAGTAAATGAAGCTGAGCATTAATCTACCAGTTGAAGTATCATTTCCTTCAGCAGGAATATTACTCACCAGACTCCAACGGCAGCAGTGCGGACCAAGCCACTAGTATCGCAGCGACTTATATAGAGAGAAGATAGGACCTTGTTTCTCTTCTCTTCTCCTAGAGCAGCTAAAAGAGAGGCGGATGCAGCACCAGCAGCGTGTATATCTTCTTCATCCTGTTCACTCTCCGCCTTAATCCCGGTAAGGTTAAAAAGAAGATCGCCGATCAGCTCCACAGAGCTAAGTCTTATCCTATAATTATCATCGGTAAGCCCTCTTTCAAGTTCTGGAAGAAGCAGTTCGACCGATCTAGTGGAAAAGTTTCTGACTAGAAGACGTCCAGCACGCAGAGAAGTCTCACGAATAGACTCCACATCATCTGCTAAGCCTTGAAGTAAAATTGGAATGATTTGAGACAGGTAATTCGCAAAGCTGTTACCAAAGCAAACTGGAAGAAAGATAAAAAGGGAGATAAATCCTTCACGGACCCCAGGCTTTGGAGATGAAGCATTTTGTAAAATTGTTGGTAGTGTTTCATCTAATCTCGAAGTTCCTAAACCTGCGAGAACCTCCGAGAGGGCTTGTGCTGATCCAAGACGATCTCCAGCACTGGTTTCGGATTTAAGAGTTTGCATTAAGCCTGGAATAAGATCTGGAAGAGCATCTTCACCTAATTTCTCGACTAATGAGCCTAAAGCTTTAGAAGCTGTTGCTCTTGTAGTTGGGACTGGATCAACTATTGCAATTTTGAGTCCAGCAACTAAAATTGGAAGGTGAGAAACAAGATCTTTTCGCTCGGTGAGATGAGCTAAGCTCCCAATAACTTGAGAAGATTTCCTTTTTGTAGCTGATCGATCTCCTAGACCTCTCTCCAAAATTCGGACAACTAAGGCCAATGAAGGAGCATCCAGGTAGTGCACAAAAGAAACCTTGATGAGGGAGTCAAGAGCCTTTTCAGTATACTTTGTTGGATCACTAAGAGCCTTGAGAATAATATCAACAAGGCTCTTGATCTCTGGATTGTTGATGACTTCTCCGAAACGCTTTAAGCTTCTATTTGCTGCTAAGCGAACTTCTTTATGAGAATCATTTAAAACACTTGTCAAAGGAGGTATAATCTCTGGTAAACTATGTGCTAACTGTTGGGGATCTAGAAATGCCATAGCGCCAAGGAGATCACAAGCACCTTTTTTACTTCTCCATTGTGAGTCATCGAGACCGTCTAAAAGTGTTGGAAGTATTCGCTTGACTCCAAAAGAGCTCAAGCGAGCAAAGCAGGCCTTTGCAGCAGCAAGACAGCTATCACGAACATCTGCATTAGTATCACCAAAACTTGTAAGTAGTTGAGGGACAATTTCGATTATGTAAGGTTCAAAGAGTCGGCCAAGTATAGTGGACAGCAGTTCGTACGCCAACAAAGAACCTTCTCGATGATTAGCATCGTTTTTTTTTTCTGTACCTGCCTTCAAAGTAGACATAATTCGATATTCTCTTAAAGCAGAGATTCCTTTACCATGAACAACTCCTGCAAGACCATAAGCAGCGCCACGCCGTGCAGCATAACTTTTTGAATTGAAGAGTCGATCTAGAGTGTATTGCACGTAATCTGGTATACTGCTACTTGAGGCTCTGACAAGTGGAGGAAGGCATTCTGCAACAGCATATTGCACGGCTTCTGAAGGAGTACTCAAAGTTTCTAGTAAACGATTGGTTACTTTTGGCACTCGACTATCTCCAGATTTTAAGTGACGAGCCAATGCACCGTACATAATAATGACTGCTTCGTTTACACGATCTGCAAATTCAGAACTTTTGTCAGGTGCCTCTAATGTCTGCTCAAAAGTCTTCATAAGATCCTCGACTTTACTTTTTCCATGAAGGGTAATTATTGAGACAGCTGTGTCAATAAATTCTTCTCTAACTTTAGGCATCTTATCACCGAGAGGTCCAGATTCAATGAGAAACTCGAGCAGTGAGTCTAATTGCTGATTTTTAAAGAGAGGAGCCATTTCTTTGAATGTCAAAGA
Source organism: Podosphaera leucotricha (assembly GCA_013170925.1). Classification (NCBI taxonomy): domain Eukaryota; kingdom Fungi; phylum Ascomycota; class Leotiomycetes; order Helotiales; family Erysiphaceae; genus Podosphaera; species Podosphaera leucotricha. Next base: position 11,586 of record JAATOF010001928.1, on the reverse strand, counting down.
AATGCCATGTCGAGCCTCCCAAGGATCAGCCAAATTTACGCTCTTTGGCATGCCATACTCATCAAGTTGGGGAACGCGTGGCTTAACTAAATCTTGATATGAGATTTCTAATCTTTTCAGAATCTCTAACAAGGTGTCAGGCAGGTTTTCAACTGCCTCAGCTAATGCTTTCGCAGCGGCAATCCTCAATTTTATATCTGGCTCTTCAAGGTATGGCAACATTCTGAATGGGATTCTCTCTGTCAGCTTAAAGCCGCTCTCTTCCCAGATTTCTTGGCCTAGCTTTACAATTTCATCTTCATCATCGTGACAAGCGAGCCAGATCTCGTCTGAAAAATCAAGTTCACTCAAATCGATATCGGCGTTAATAGATTGTAAGATTGAAGTACAAACAGACCTTTGAGGAACGATAGTACCATGTAAAAGGATGCTGATTTCAGATTTTGTTATGTTCGGTGCGATACACCTACATAGATCTGCTAAGCAATCCCGAATCATTTTATAATGTTGATTATAGGTTTGCATGGATACTATCAAGATAGATAAAGTCTCTTCTCGTGGCACAAGAACATCAGAAAACGTACTTGTGTGAAAAGAAAGAAATTCCAAAGCAAGAACTAATTGAGCTTCTGCGTCATCTTTATCACCAAAACCTTTCTTCTGAAGAACCAATAAGACCAATGGAAGCACATAAATAAGTGATACATTATCCAAGGGTCGCTGCTCTGCAGAGAATCGGAGTCTGTATAAGACTCTGGTAATTAAGGCACCGATTGGTTCATCTAAGAGAGTTTGTGGTAATTGTGGAACATCTAAAGCTCTCAGAGTTGCGACACCAATAAATGGCCCGAGCTCACTTATACGGCTACAAGGAAGCTTCTTTCCACAAGAAATAAATGCGTCTGAAGCGGCGTTGCCAACGATAAGGCAAGCTCCAGCTTTTATAATACTAAGAAGAGATTCAACAGCATCCCTCATCCACAGACTTGCATCCGTGGGAGGTCCCGACACAAGGCCACAAATAATTCCGGTTCCCCGCAGAATCTTGGCTTCAATTTGACGAATGATTTGTCTAATTTCGGCTTCTTTCTTGAGCTGGGCACTCACTTTGGCGTTTTCTTCTGGGGTTAGTTTTTTTTGTTGGCCCTTCTTTTGGGCAAGCTGAGCCTTTAAATCTGCTTCCCACTTTAAGGTATCGTAGTCTTTGATGTTTTTACTCTGATTATAATTTTGAGAGCTAGAAGCAAGAACATCAATGAACAAGATGCCTTCTTTGGTATGGAAAATTGCTGCATCAGTTTGACTTATATTGGAAAGCTGTTTCGGATTAAGATCCTCTTCGACAAGGCTCATGATCCTTTTTGTCATAATTTCGGGAGCTACAAAAGCTAGCTCTGCCGCTGCGTCAAATGCTGCTTGTTTAATAGAATTGGACACTTCGTTAAGTTCCTGTACACAGCCAATTAGATGCTTATCCACCAGGGACTATAAACCTATAATGGATACTGACTTTTCCATCAAAACTAGTGTATTTTTGTATTTGATGCATCAAAGACTCTACATAATCACGCGCCAACTGTCCAGGATCTACACCTGTTTTCAGACACATATCTACCCAGTTAACTCCAGGTATTAATGTCGATCTACAGAGAATTAAGAGGTTAGTCATTTGATCTTTGCGTGTAGTTGTACTAATTTGATACGCATCATTAGAAACTGTTTTCGTTGACGGACATATCGATTTAATAACATGATGGAGATTTCGATTCCCCGTCTTCGCTATGACGGCAGCGCTATCTTTTTCCCCACACTCAATGGCCTTAAACCATCGCCAAAGTCCAGCTATGGTAATCCTAGAAATCTGCGATGGATAAAGTGCGTAAAGTTTACTAAGTTCTTTAGTCGCATCCTTTTGAACTTCAAAATTAATATTCGATGAACATACGCAAAAGATAATTGCCTGTGCCCAGGCAAGAGTAGTGGGAGAATCAACGTTGGTTGTAATTATCTCCTTAGAGACAGCTACGAGGGCCTGGATGAACCATTTGAAGTCATTTCCAGAGCTTAGCTTACCATATACACGAGGATTAAGTAAGAATGATAGCCTGGGTTCCGTCATCAACGCTTGTTCAGAGATACGCGCCTGAGTAAGAGCGGCTTCTACTTTAGGGTTAGAAAGGTGTCCCCGTTTAGTGCAAAATATAGTGACAAATATGTAAGCACAGGTAACAAGTCCAGATTGTCCTGCTGATAACGCATTTTCGTTAACATCCCTCCAAGTATTGAGGAGTTGCTGCAAAGATGATTCAGTTAGACTGGATAATTTGGTCTCCTGGATTTCTGTGACAATTGTTAAATATAATTCGCCAAGGAAATTCATCCAAATTTTCTTTAGTGTAACTTTTTTTTCTGAAATTCCTTTAGTAATTGTTTCGATAATCTTGTGGTCAATACCCATATCAGGGTTTGATTCACGTGTAAGAAATCGCAATAGAGCAAAAGTTTCCGCAGTTAGCGCTGCTTCATTGCTTTCTTTTCCAGCAGTCAGTGCAAGTACAGAAGCTGCCTTTGTCGCAATTTCTTTAGTAACCTGATTCATGACGGCAACAGAAGTGAGCATTTGGGCATGGATAACCCTGTGATCTACTGAAGATAATTTTCCAGACTCCAAAGGAAGCAGTATTTCTTTGCAAATTTTGCTAATCACCTCATTATCATGGCATTTAAGAATAGCAGCATTGAAACTCGAAAGTGCACCACGTCTTATGTTTGGATTCGAAGATTTTGCGGTGGAAATTAATAATTTAAGAAGATTATTTTGAACAATATTTGATACATCTATTGACGAGGGAAGCGAAGACATAAGTGGTGTGAGAAGGTCATTAAGAATAATTTCAGGAGCTCGAAGGAGAGCTTTTTCGAGCGCAGGGGCTATCTCTTTTTCAAGCTCATCTCTTTCTGCAAAATTTGAAAAAAATCCTTCCAATGAATTTGCTAGGTAAGCTGGTATTTGTACACGCGATCCAATTATCTCACGGATGTAGAACTGATAATAATCTGATTTTCTTTTTTCGATCCACTGTTTTGCTTCTGGACTCCTAGCACAAACATCCGCTATGGCCCCAAGTATCAACCCATTTTTAGGGGTTGGCTGAGAAGATTTAGAGCAAAAAATTTGTATTGCCTCTCCTATTATTTCTCCACTCGGGTCTTTCGAAACGATTTTTCGCAAGCCTCGCCACGTAACAGCTAGTGCCGATCTCCGGACGTAGGACCTTTGTGAACTCGCAAGACATATGTCTAAAGCTCTCATATTGCTCTTTATCAAGGAATAACCCCATTGAAGCCAGTATTTTTCGCCAACAATCTCTTGAAGGATCGCACTGCACCACTCTAGTAGAACATATGCGCTCATTGGTGCAATGTTACACTTAGAAGTTTCTGCGTAAACCATTGATACGAACTTTTCTAAGGATTCAAGGGGCGGATTCGATCTGAAGGTCCATAGTATGCACCTTTCAACTGCTCGGCGTGAAGCTCGATCATGGTAGGAAGAGTGTGTGTCGAACAGTCGTTGAAGTAACAATGGAAAATCTTTTTCTTCAATTTCTGTGCACATACATTAGTAAGGAATAAATAGTAGTTTTTGTGAGAATAACGTCACCATTAGTTGATAGTTTTTCTTCAATGTTCTGGAGATTCTTAAGACGGAGTTTAGTTGATGAAGATAACAGTGATGTTGTTGAGATTTCGATATCCATGTTCACACCACCTGAACTGTTGATCCCCGCCTCACTAATCATGAGGATTGTTATTTTATATCATGACGCTAATTAACTAATTAATGCGTGGGTTAAACAGATTTGTGGGGTTGATTAATGTTTGGTGATTTGCACTAAAATATTCATCGGACTTAGGTCACCGACATACTCGTACTGGATTGCAATTTTCTCAGAACTTCCCTTTTAAAGCACAAATTAATCCTTATGGCAGGAGGAAAGAAAAAGAAAAAGCCAGTCTCAAATCCAGCTAGAGGCTTTGCAACAACTTCTATAGCATCAAAGCCTAAGGTAGAGATACCAGAACTTGTAGAGTTATCGACACCACTAAAACCGATTTCCCAAGTTGAAGACTCGAAGGTAAAGTCAACTACTGGGACTGAAAGTTTTTCTAAGGGGGAAATCCTTACTGCCGAAGAGTTTGGAAAGCAGCTTGAAGAATCTGAGCTCCAGGTTCTTGTCGATAAGTACGCGCAAAAATCAAAAAAAGATGCTCAACGACAAAAAACAAGGCTAGATACTGATCGGAGGATCTTAAGGGGCCAAGCTGATCTCCTACAAACTAGAAAATGGCTTCCGATAGATCTTTTGCAGGAGATATTAGAACTAGTCAAAACCGAAGGCCAGGTCACTGGTCAAGGGGATATATCTGTGAATATCAAGCATGCTTCAGAAGAAGAACTAACGATACGTCTCTGGACGTTACAACAAGTGCTAGATAGCTTAAATTTCTCCAAGGATAAGATCCTCTCTTCGTTACGCCACGTTTTGAATATATCAAATAGAATTGGAATTGGGAGTAAAGACGCTATCTGGGGCTTAGAAGATTCTCTTGAATGGCTTTGTCGTGAATGCTCCAAAGAAGAACTTCCCGACTACGAAAATGGACATAAAAACTCCGGTTTATCCAAAGAGTTGGATGGTAAGACGATCCCCTAATCGTGGAGCACACTTTAATACTATCAGAAATTATTCCGGAAACTTTAAGTTCTTCCGGGTTAATGAGTCCAAGTCTTGAACCTGATGTTAGACACTTGAAAATTACAGGACTAGACGGTAAAGTAACCACTAAAACACGCGAACTTTCACCTGTGAGAAAAAAATCCGTAATAAATTACGAGAGTGATATTGACCCAGATGATCTTTTACCGACTTACCTTGATTGTAAGACTAAAATTTTCAATTTACAAGCTTCCAAGAATACCAAAAGACATTCGTGTCGAGCATCAGTTAGTCAGTCTGCAGGTCCAAAAAAAAACGATTTATTTGATGCCCAGTCTAATGAACTGATAAAAAAAATAAATAGAATTGAAGATGATATACTGTTCGACAAGTATATTGCAGACCAAAAGTGGGGATTATTACGAACTCAACTAGAAAAGGACGTTGCTGTCGCTCATAGAAAGGCCAAAGAACTTAGTGAAAAGAGTTGCAATTCTTTACCAAATTCTCCTCTATCTTCTAATAAGCATGAAGATGACCCAAACTCTCCACCTCTGAATAAGCATGGAGAGGACGTAAATTTGAATGCTACCAAAATTGCAGATGAATTACTTGAAGGAAATCCAATCGACGACGATATTGGCATAGCAGAATTCTTCGCAAGCCTTCCAACAGATAAAGTAGATCTAATTAATAGTAAAAGCACCACTGAAATAAACGAGGGTCAAAATGTAACAATCACTCTACGAGATTTTGGGAAATGGTCTGGTGTTAGTCCAAGTAGAGTTTTAGAAGAAGCTTGTCGTGCTAGGTCTGATTGTTCCACGCACTACTTTTATCGAATATCTTTTATGCTAATAGAGTCATAGGGATACATCTGTTAAACATTGCTTTACCTTAGTATCTGCTTCTAGTTTTTCGAATCGACATTCTCTCCAGATTGTATGGTCAAAGGCACAGAAAATCACCGTTGACCCTCCTGCAACCATTAGCTGCAAATCAACGCCTAGATCTTATAGCTTTACTATGAGCACTGTATCTACTCCAGATTCTAAACAATCAGAAGCCTATATTGCTACAGCTGCCCTTTTCTCTCTTTTCAGTTCTTCAAGTAAAGAGGATAAAGTTTTTCTACGCCTTCCATCTGTATGGAGAGATCTTTGGAACGAGTTCATGGATGAGAAAAAAGAGCTTTTAGACAAGGAAGACCGCAATAGTATTCGTATTTTCCGTGACATGGTACGCGAGAAGAAAGATCAAGAACTTGAGGATGGCGTCCTCATTCAAAGCACGTTTAAAAAAAGGAATGCCACTCGTACTATGGATGGCAAAGACTTTATTTCAGATAAGATTAACGGAATTTCGCTCAGTCCTGAGGCGCTATTTCGAATTTGGGCTGAAAAGTCTAGTACGTACAGTTATCAAGTAATGCTCTGCTCACGCAAAAAATTGCCTATATGGGACTTTAAAGACGTGTTGTTAGATACTATTAACCGCCAGCAAGTCGTTATTATTTGTGGAGAAACTGGCTGCGGCAAAAGTACTCAAGTTCCATCTTTTATCTTGGAGGACCAATTACACCAAGGAAAAGAATGTAAAATATATGTCACGGAGCCTAGACGAATTTCGGCGATCTCACTTGCTCGTCGTGTTAGTGAAGAATTAGGGGAGCGAAAGAACGAACTCGGCACATCTCGGTCTCTAGTCGGTTATGCAATTAGGCTCGAATCTAGCACATCAAAAGAAACTCGGCTTGTTTATGCTACTACGGGTATTATTATGAGAATGCTAGAAGCTTCAAGTGATCTGAAGGATATTACACATATTATTCTAGATGAAATTCATGAACGAACTATTGACAGCGACTTTTTGCTAATTGTATTACGAAAGCTCTTAGCTACGAGGCCAGATTTAAAAGTCGTTTTAATGTCAGCTACAGTAGATGCAGATCGATTTTCCAAATATTTTGATGGAGCCCCAGTCTTACATGTTCCTGGACGCACATTTCCGGTACAAGTAAAATTCTTAGAAGATGCCATAGAGTTGACTGATTATTCCATGGACAATGGTTATCAAGAAAAATATACTGACCTTGACGATTTTGACAACCTTGATCCAAATCATGGCGAGGCAAAAACAGAAAATAATGGCAAAACGTTAAAAGGTTATAGCAAAAAAACACGGAACACCCTCTCTCAAATAGACGAATATCGAATTGACTTCGAGTTGATTACTCAACTTCTCGTCAAAATTGCTACCGATGACCAATATAGAGATTTCAGCAAAGCAATTTTAGTGTTCTTGCCCGGTATTGGTGAAATTAGACAACTCAACGACATGCTCATTGGTCATCCTATTTTTTCTTCTGATTGGTATATTTATCTTTTACATTCAACGATTGCCAGTGAAGATCAAGAAACCGCGTTCTTGATGCCTCCGATAGGAATTAGAAAGATTGTGCTTGCCACAAATATCGCTGAAACTGGTATCACTATTCCTGATGTGACCTGTGTGATTGATACTGGAAAGCATCGTGAGATGAGGTAAGTATCTTACATGATCTAGATTTTAAAAATTCTGATGGTCTTTTAGATTTGATGAAAGAAGGCAACTCTCTAGACTATTGGAGACATTTATCAGTAAAGCAAATGCGAAACAAAGAAGGGGTAGAGCCGGTCGAGTACAGGAAGGTCTATGTTTTCACATGTTTTCGAAATATCGACATGATAATTTGGTATATCAATCACTTTGGTATTTATTTTTACTAAATTTTCCTATAGATGGCTGATCAACAAACCCCAGAACTTTTGCGGCTGTCTTTACAGGATCTAGCCATAAGAGTTAAAATTTGTAAACTTGGAGGGATTGAAGAAACACTAAGTCAAGCTCTCGACCCGCCACTGCCCAAAAATATTCGTCGAGCTATTGATTCTCTAGTCGATGTACGTGCTTTGACCCCTGGTGAAGATCTAACTGCTCTCGGTAAACAGCTTGCCAGACTACCACTTGATGTTTTTTTGGGAAAACTGATTCTCCTTGGCTGTATCTTTAAATGTTTAGACGCTTCTTTGACTATAGCTGCAATCTTATCCTCAAAATCGCCTTTTACGGCTCCTTTTGGAGCACGGACCCAGGCTGACTCTGCACGACTTGCATTTCGAAGAAGTGAGTCATCAAATTAAACCGTTTCCTATTTGGGCTTATGAAATTATCTTTCTCCCTTAACTATTTTGAAAAATTGCTAAAATTCTCAGGTGATTCTGACCTTCTAACTGTTTACAACGCATACATGGCCTGGAAGAAGGTTTGTGCAACTGGTGCCTCAGAATACCAATTTTGTAAAAAGAATTTCCTCAGCCAGCAAATTTTGGCAAACATCGAAGATCTCAAGGGGCAGCTCATAGTTTGCTTAGTAGATTCAGGGTTTTTACCTCTCACTGATTCTGAAAGAATATGCCTAAATAGGTAAGCGCTAGCAATCGAATTCTTAAAATTGTTCTCAAAATTCTAGGATCCGTTATTCAAATAGGCGCCGTCAATTCTTCGACTTACCTCAGCGATCAAATATTAATAGCGATAATGATAAGATAACATCATCCGTTATTGCATGGGCCTTTTACCCAAAACTCCTCACTAAGGATGGAAAAGGGTACAGGAATTGCGCAAACAACCAGACAATTCGTCTATATCCATCTTCTGTTAACAAAGGAAACAATGAACTCAAGTGGCTTTCTTACTATCATATTATGCAGGCAAAACAGTAGGAAAAGCCCTGGAGCTTGAGGAAAAAGATACAGTTGCTAACAGACTTAGATTTTATAACGCTCATGAAACTACTGCTGCTGAAGATTTTGCAATTGCTTTACTTTGTGGCGATGCTCGATGTGATGTTTGTGATTTATTTTCTATGTAATCTCCATCGTGGCTAATTTGTAGTAGATATATGCAGGAGTTATAGTCCTCGACGGAAACAGAGGTCGATTCGCTGTGTCCGATTGGAAGACCATGCTTGCCATCAGGATGCTTCGTGCTAGATTACGTGAAATTCTGATAAAGTCATTCAAAAATCCCGGGAAACAGCTGAACTCACAGCAACAAAAATGGATGGAAATATGGCAAAAGATTTTTTCTCAGGCAGCTGTCAAAGAAGATTAAAAATGGACTTATGCATTGAAACGCATCACACAGATATGGTTTTGTTTTTGGTTAAGTTTTTCGCTAATACATGTAGATCAGACCAACAAAAGTTATGTTATTTTTACTTTAAGTTACAACAAGGATAACGGCGATACATGAGCCATGAGGCATGAGGCGTTTAGCTTTTTATTCTTTTCTAGCTTATCGGTCATTATGAGCATGTCATAAAATTATATGTGCAGACAGCTATGGTAGGGCCTTGTGAAGTGTCAGTTGGCGATCAAGTGGCTAGATACATTTGCTCTGAAATACAGTGGGATTGCTTCTAATGGAACATAACTTGGTAGGGAAAGCCATGATTGAGCTAGTATATGGCCGAATTGCGTGGAAGAGATATCGTGCATTACTTTGCCCACATAATAGTCTAGAGCTGGGTACTTACTACATGAAGATCTCTATTGTGTATCAAACAGACATATTTCTTATGTAGAGCGATCACAGTACCAGCCAACAGGCGGATAAGAGTTGGCCTAAAACTTGAGCTACCATCTACCTCAGAAAGATAATAGTTCGTGGAAGCAATTTTGGCTAATAAAAATGAATTCTTAGTCTGAGTTCTATATTGGGGTTCTCCCAGAGGTTGAGGCCAGTTTCAAGTCACATGTGACCAGTCAAGTCATCATCTGATCTGGGTACAAATCTTCGACAGTTTCAACTTTCGCCGATGAATATCTCGGTAACGAGACGGGGACTCGACTCGAAAAACGGAGAAAACTAGTTATTAGGAGAGAGTGATCTGTGCTTTTGAGTAAGGTTTGAGGTATTTTTACTTAAATGGTAGAGAGCGCTCTATGAGCTCAAACTCCTACCGTGCAGTTTGATAGATCTGCTCATTACTCTGAACCGAGACGGTTAGAAAGTTCAACCACAACAGATCAGTACGTCAACCGTTACAGGTACTTATCAAAATCATTGAAGATCTTTTCGTATTTAACTTTCATCAATTTCGAAGTAGTCCTATCAAGCCTTTGGTTGGGTTGGGTTGGGCCGGATCTACGACTGTTAGGTAGTAGGATATTTCCTGAGTAATCATGACGCTGATAAGGCTTACTTTTAGTGCTAGACATGGTGAAAGTGAGATATTTCAATTCTATGCAGGAGAGATATAACGTTATAATTGCTAAAATTATTTGTCAGTACATGTAAATAAGAAGTTTAAATGCTAATTGTAAATGCACAGTTTGGTTCACGGAGGTCAACCTAAACAGTTTTGGCAGTTCCTTTGATTACAAAATTTCAGCTTTCACCTCAGGCCCTATCCGTGAGCTCTTAAAACTTGTCGAAATTACTGCATCAAGTCGGTCTGTAATTAACTACTTGATTCAAAAAAGTCGTCTGCTTACGATCCTCGTCACGATGAGTAGATAGAACAGCCAGGAGATAAAGGCTTGACGGCTTGGATCATATGTCATCACTTGATATAGACTATCTGTATCCTTCTGCTGTTTTTTCCGGTTCTCATGCTGAGACTGAACGAGAATGGAATCTCAATTGCCCCCACGGAAGATGTCGAAAAAGAAGAAGACATTGTAAGATTGAGATCTTTCCACTGGTTCGAAGTTTTTTCCACCCATATGGCCGAAATGATGACTACGGAAGTTCCTTTGCATGGTCTAGTGTCTCCTCGTCCAGTCAATAGTGTACTGAACTCTAGTATTGATTATGTGAAACTTATATAGTCATTCGGGTTCCACAAAGTCTTCTTTTCTGATGGCAAGTACCTCAAATTCATAAAATTTTTGCTGATAATGGAGGTTGAAACTAAAAGCTTAAGCATGCTTGAGAATATCTTGACTTTCCTGCGAATCATAAAATAATTCAAAAAGTTCTAGTGCTTACGCTGGGTCCAAATAGTTTGATAATCGCGTTGAATATTTTAATGATTATGAGGAAGGACGTCAATACTGGACTAAATCTTGGGGCGGAATTGTTGCAAATAACTTCTTCTGTTTATTTTAACTAGAATCTCTATCTTTAGTCAGTCTAATAGATAATTTATCCTGGAATTAGGCTGGGCGAGTCGATTTCTGTTCTTTCAAATCGGTGTCGCTCACTGCATGTAGGAACTTATAAAATAGCCTCATCTCTTAAAGGTGACGGTCTGTCTCTAATTATAACTGGACGGAGTATTATTTGGGGTCTTTTTTGCAGCAGATGCAAAGATTTTGAAAATGAAGGGGAGTGCAAGGGTTGAAGAGGATGACTCTGGGAATCACAAGTAAGCCTAAATGAGAATAGAGTCAATTATAAACGTACCATCATGCATCCATTTGCTAAAGTCAAAACTTGAATTCCATCATTTTGAGATTGCAGAATCATATAACTTCTATGAGGAGAAAATCTGTGTTTGAATTGCATGTGTGAGAGAAGTCTGTCTGTATATATCGCCTAATTACGATTCCAATGTATAGGTACATGTAGCCAGGCGTAAATCCTCTACTTATAAACGTAACCTCTCGAGAGCAATACCTGTTGCGCGACAGACTGTTACAATTATGAGTGAGTAGTGCAATGCACTGACTTGCGAGTATAATGTATGATTCCTCTAAGGATAGAACGGGAAGATATAATAATTTGACTTATTCTTCTATTTTAGTGATATATCTTCCTTATATACATAACTAGTCATCATTATCCTAGTGCCCTAATTATAATATCAAACTCAGTT
>JAATOF010001927.1:0-11487 GCA_013170925.1 Podosphaera leucotricha | reverse complement strand
ATTGCAGGGACAGAGTAAGGTGCCAGCCTTTCCTCGGAGAAAGGATGGGGGACTATCACGTCAGATACTTACTCCCAGAGAATAGTATCACTCATACATGGCATGGTTTTGTTGAAACCACAGCTTTCTGTAATGCAGGACAACGCTCCCGCACACGCTTCTGCGGTTACTATCAACAAATTAAGGGAGAGGTCTCTCACCACAATCAACTGGCCACTATTCTCTCCTGACCTTAACCCAATCGAGCACGTATGGGGTAATATGAAGGACTACACTCAGTAAAACTATCCAAGCTTGGATGGGGAAGACAGTGACTTCATGACAAACTTCGAGATATAGTTAGGGATGCTTGTGATGATGCCATAAAGCCTGAAAATTTGGAAAAGCTAGTCAGAAGCATGCATAGAAGATGTGAGGCCGTAATACGTGCCAGAATAGGGCTGACTAATTTCTAAAAAATTTTGTGGTACAAAATAGTAGAAAACTAGTGGAAAAATAAATGGCCTAATTGAGTTAAGCTTCAAGAGTTAGCGTAGTGGACAAAATCACGGCCGGATAAAATCACTATACAAAATTTCCTTGCCGAAAATATTAAAAACTTCATTTCCCGGAAGATCATGTCCTATTTTTGCTCCACTGGGCAAAACCTACCCTGGGGGTATAGTAGGGCCTTGCCCGGAACCTAATAAAAAAAAACGAAGGTAAACACAAATTGCGAAGCTGGAGATTACCTACATGAAGGATCCAGCTTCTTAAGTAATGCTAGACTCCATAACCACGACTTGGCGTTGTCCAGCAGAGAGACAGCGTGTTTCGAAAACTCCTCGACCTGATTCACGACCCAAACCAACGCCCTGATAAGTTGATCGTAAACCAGAACCTTAAACCATAAACCGAAACCATATATCAAATGCGTAACAATACATGACACATTACATGTTAAAAGACACACCGCCCTAATGATTAGCCACTTTCCTCGAATCTGCCTCAGACCACATAGTCATGAGCCTTCATATCCTGGATGGTTATGGAAGTGATGAGACAACAGAATTTATGTACATCTGCTTTAAGGACAATATCCATCTACTTTTCTTGCCGCCGCAAACTTCCCAGCCTCTTGACCAGTTAGTATTTGCCCTCTGAGAATGGTGGCTTATAGAAAGGAGCTTGAATTACTCTGTGACTGGGATGGTGATACGGCTTTCAGTAGAAGGAACTCTGTAATATGTTACAACAAGGGACGCTAAGCGGGTGGAAATGGACGGGTTTGTGGCCTGTTAGTATGGCCAAACTGCTCGGTAGTCCATAGTTGCTGAAAAAATCCCGTAGGTATTACTGGTAAAGCTTTTCAAGAACTGTCTAATGCCAAATTTAATGATAGATTAGCGTTTGAGGCATCAGAAGTGCCTTTTTCAACTCCAAGAAATGAGCGCCCTAGTCAAATAAGATTATTAAGCAAGGGTACCGATGGTCAGGATATTCTACGTTTACTCTTTCGCGCAAAATTCAAAAAAGCTTCGATGAGAATGATTACTAGTTAGCTATAGCCCAATAAAAAATCGAGACACTGGAGGCACAGGTTGAGGCTGGCAGGACTAGAAATCGTAGAAGAGTTCAAATGAACCCTAATTCAAAGTATTGCGAACATTGAGGCCATGCAAAAGGCTCAAATCGAGGCAGGCGAATCTTTAATTAACACAGATGAATGTAGAGGATCTTAAAACTATCAAAATTATATTGGTCGTAGAAGTAAAGTATACATAAAAGTTGGTTACAGTCAAAATGCGTCCACGGCGGTGGGGTTTTGGGGGGGCGCCCAAACTTTGGTGACGGACGTTATAGAACGACCATCAACGCCGCCCTGTAGAACAAATTTTATACTGGATGGTTCACCTTGAAGCTCCTATCATGTATATCAAGTAATCCCGTACGATAGGGATTGTCGGTCACCGGATTCTCCCCAAAAGTGGTTCTCGGTGCGGATGTTTCGTGAGACGGGTCGTGTCGTCGGTCGACTCTCTTAACACGAGCTAGGACGGAAGCCAACCCAATGTTACTTGACCTCAGCACCGCACAAGATTTCTTGGTGATCCTAATACCCGATTTGCGAATCTCGATTCAATCATAGCTGGCCACACTTCAGGGCCGTAAATTATCGTCTGAGTCGCAAAGCTGAATATTGGTAAGTATTCAAAGATCTCGATCTATTTAGAATGTTGAATTTTTATGGTTCGGATACGTCTGAATGAGTTGTACATTTGAAGGGTTGTTTCGATCTAGTGATGCGAAAGGTGCGGCGATTCTAGGTCTTCCAGCTTATAGATTCATGATGTGATAGCAGCAGCGGAATCCGATCCCGTCGGAGATACCTGTAGCAAACGGGTCGAGTGTTACATGAAAAGGCATTGACTACAGAAATTTCGATAGCAAATCCTGTCGCAAATCTGACTATGGACGATCTCTCGTGGTCATCCAAGCGTGACTCTTTCGACCCTCTGGCTAATCGACTCGCGCGAATAGACATGACGCGCTTCCCGACGATGTTGGAACAAAATTGAGCTTCGTGAACCATGCCGTGACTCGGAAAATCTCACAGAGGAAGCTGAGGCTGAGAAGAAATGGATCATCATGATACCAGACAATGAGAAACTTTGCTCAAGTCGTGATTATCTGCGTGCTTGCTGGAAACTTGGCGAGCGTCGCAGCCCGAAACGGTTCGCGCTCGATGCTTTGAATCTCTAGTGCGAGTCCATAAGCTTCGAGCCAATACCTCGGCCTACGTATTCTCCAAGGTCCAGCGTTGTTGAGCTACGCCGGTCCGCAAGGTCGCTTTCATCTTCCTGTTCTTATAAGAAAACGGCGAACATGGATTTATTATATGCCCAATATTACTAATTATGACTAATTAATTTAGTGGATGAATACTTTCGATTCTTGAGTACTTTTGGTAAGGGGATGTCACTACTAATTTGGTATTGAACCATAAGCTTATCTCATTCCCTATTATCCTTATTCGGAATATCATCATTTATATTCTGTTTAGGTGTTAGAACGAAGCTGTATAGTAGCCACATCATTGTAAGCCACCGACTGGCGCTAATTGATACAATACAGCACACGGTCGGTGGTTTTCAAACATGATTGTGCACTGAATCTAATTGCCGCTTCCCATTCTACTATGCTTTCGCTTGTAGTTGGGAAAAAAGCACAAGCGCAGTAGGAGGGGAACCGGATTTTACTCATCTGAAGAACTTCTTCATTAGAGCCCCCAGTGTTTCGAATGATTTTTTCCACTCGAGATAACCCTTCGCCAGAATACCGTGTTATATTCCCCAAATGACTGCGATTAATATACTACCTGTTCACTTGCCCTTATGAAATAAGAAGTTTCCACCCTAAAATATTTTGTTTTTAATATAATTTGCGTATCTTATTAAAAAATATGAGCACCAATTGACGATCGAAATCCTGCTCCGTTTTCTTGCAGCCCACAGGACGTACTCGACGGAATTCCCTCTTTACGCCAGCAATCGACATCCGAAAATATCAAGAAAATTCCGTAGCCGCCTTAGTATCATCCATGGACAAACCTCGATAGAGATGTCGAGTCGCCACACTAACCTATAGAGCTACTAGACCTTATGATGGTGTTATTCTCAGGCGAGGACTTTCATACGCATCGAGCCAATAGCTCGAATCTCGGATAAGATGCTTCAATTATCGGTAATATCCTATTTGCGCTGTTTTCGATCAATATCTTTGTAATTATTTCAGCGCAGCTTTATCGCCCAGCGATCTGATGTTGGATCTGTAATGGGAGCCTCTTGGAAATTAATTAGCTTTGATCAAGTTACTGAATAGAAAATTTCACGGGAAATCAGGCAAGAGGTAACTTGAACTGAGTCCATTAATAAAACAATCGTCAGAGTATCATAAATTCCGCCTAATGCATCCTGTCATATGAAATTCTTTTTCTTACGCCGAGTTCCCCATGACACGTTCAAATAAAAGAAATTGTGTATATATCTGGATTCAAAAGAATGTAAAACTAACCAGAAGTGGCCCGTATAATTATTTATATTATATCACCGCCTCAATCACGCAAGCTTAACCGAGTGACTGTCTGATCCCATAGAATACCGCCGCAAGTTTATCGGCAAAAGTTCTAGGTGCTCCTGTAAATTTTCAGTAATCAGTCAAATATTCAACCACTCAACACTTAGAGCTGTTACTAACAGAAACAGAATTACTAGCTTTTGTGTGGGCTTTAATGCTACCGGCTTCGAGGTCATCTTGTTGAGTTGTTTGCTGTAACAAATCATTATCATCAGCAAGCTCGTCATCGACCCCGGCATAATTCCCGACTCCAACCCCCGCCCAAAAACTTCGATCACGACTACGGGGTCCCCATGCCCATCCAGCACCCTGACTAATTGGTAGGTGGTACCATCTAAACGAAAAAATGGCACTTATAGCGCCAATACCATAGCCGAATAGAATATCAAATCCGTGGTGGCGGAAATCTGAGTAGCGTGTAGAGGCAATGTAAATTGAAGAGAAAAAGGGTATGACTGCAAATATTAAAAGATAGACTGGAGGAGCAGCTGCTTCATTTCTAGCGCTGATAATTGCATCGTCGTGACCAGATGGTCTTTGAATGATCTCTTGATCTCTTCGAATGACCGGAATACTGATCGGCTTATTACCGGGTTGTCCATGGCGGGATGGAAAGGCTAAATAGCGTTTCTTGTATGTCGAAGAAGGAAAAGGTGAAAGATAGGGTATAGTAATGGCAAGTTTCGATGCCAAAAAGAGGGAAAGATAGATAAGACCGCCCGCAGCAAAAGATGAATGTCCACTTGGGTAAGATCGAAAGCCATCATTCAGTATCTTCAAGTTTTTCTGCCTACAAATTGCCGCTGAAACAACGTCGGTTCCCAAGAATCCTCCAAGTTTGTACTTGTTCAAGTTCGCAATATCTGGATCGCATCGAGACAGGAGATCTGGTCGAGGCTTGCCGAATAAGTTTTTCATACCACTAGTAATTAAAAATGCTGCAGCCAGTGATAGTGAGAGCCCGAGCCATCCTATGTGCCATTCCCACAACTTTCGAGACCAAATCAGGTCCTTGGATGTCGTTTTTGAAACTGTAGGGCCAGGAACAAGAAGCATACTGATGATATATATAACACATGCGGGTATCGCCAAGGCATAGACGCCTAACATCATCGTAGGAACCTTCTCATGGTTTTGAAATGGGAATCCGATTTCTGGATTTTGGAGGGAGAAAGGACGTTTATTCGGTGGCATATGAGCAAACCAGGCGCCGAAAACTGCAGCTGTAATGATAATAAGCCAATCTAAGACATATGACAAGACTAATTTTGTAGATATTCTGCCATCCGGGGCTTTGGAGGATTTAGAACGAAGCCTCATACTTCCCACCTTGACAGATCAAAATGTCTTCTTGAATGGTGAAAGGCTGGTACTTGTATTTGAGGGGCACCTTGGCCGAGAAGCTGCACCCAATGTATTACACAAATCCAGTGTACAAAGAAACTAAAAAAGTAAAAAGGTAGAAAAAAAGAGCGAGTTAGTGAGATTAAGATAAAATTTCCTAATCAAGACACGCCGGATTCCATGTGAGAATTAACACGATTTTGCAGAATGTCTCGAAATATCTATTTTTATCTTGCATCTCTAAGCCACTTCTACCCCATAAAAATTAGATTCTGCCGCAGTCATGTTTGAAGGGTGGTCACGTCAATTCAACATGTACATACATATAATTATACATATTATTAATTACATGTTAATGTAAATATATGCGATGAATGAACAATATTTCATTATATCATGCTAATTCTATGGTAAAGCAACATCTTTAAAATGCAGTTAGATTTTCTCCCGATTTCAAGAGTATAAAGATAATTTTTAACAACATACATATATACAAGTGGTTGATAATGTTTGACAAGATGGGTTCATCCATAACTATAACAGCAACATGCAACCACGCAAACTTCAGTTCCTTACCGGGACGAAAGATATTACAGGTAGATAGACTTCTCTAATCCATGCCGACCAGATAGTATAGCTTTGACATAGAACACTCATGCCTTGAGATACATCTACCTACCTACCTACCTACCTACCTAATGAAAAATATAAGAAACCTTCAGCTGCCTCAACATGCCTGCCTTCATGACTAAGTTCTAGAAGATATTCATATCACAAGATTTTTCAATTTGGACATGACCAAGACGGCGGACCACAACACTCTCTTTTGTTGGTTAAGATCTTGGCGCACATAAAAGTTTCTTCAAAGTCAGCAAAGCCCCTTACATACTGCTTCCCTGTCTTTCCTCTCTCATGAGCTATCTATTTTAATTGCCTTAACAAATTTGTATCCAGCAACTTAAGTATGAGGATGACCATCGGTAGAGAATTGATAAGGCGCCCCATGATTAAATACATGAGTTTTTAGCCCTTGCACGACAACAAGTTGTATACGTAAGACGCTAAGCTTCAAATGACCGTAAGAATCGTTCTTTTCATTAAGTGTTCCTCTCAGCTATAAACTTCTGTATTCTGCGGAAGATGATTAAGCTTGACGGTTGAAAAATTTATAATTAATTACCCAATTTCGTTTTCAGGTAGAAAGCGTTAATTATAACGGTTGAGGTTTTGGGTAACGTCCATCCTGTCGCCACCCCTAATATTCTCCATAGTTTAAACTGCCATCTGGCTTCTATATAATTAAACGCATTATAACATGAGTTGAATTTAGAAGATCTGCCAAGAATGTCTGAATGGATCATTAAGTACGTTATAATTCGTATTTTCGTAATCAGCAAAACTTCGCAAAAAAGCATAATCATGAATCAAAGATTGAAGCTGAGTGTTAATTTTTAATCATTTCTCTACGATACTGATGTAATCCCAAGCCCAAGAAAAGAGGTTGTCATTTTGAATTATTCTACCGATACTACTGGCGCTATTACAATATTTGTTAACTACGTTATGACCTCAGTATGCCCTCAACACAGCTTTAACAGTAGATGCCATATTTTGGATAAAATATTTGATAGGTATTAACATCAATTTTTTCCCAAAGCTCCGTAATTCTTTTCGACAACTCATGAATATTCTTCAGCTCCCAGAGATGCTCGGTAGGTATCAATATCAGGATATTCACACTTTTAGAAGATAGCTGATTTTTGGTAAGACCCGAATTGTGCTTGACATCATATTTCATATTAATGGAAAATAATGTCCATGGCAACTTCATCTAATGTAGGC
Organism: Podosphaera leucotricha; assembly: GCA_013170925.1. Lineage (NCBI taxonomy): Eukaryota > Fungi > Ascomycota > Leotiomycetes > Helotiales > Erysiphaceae > Podosphaera > Podosphaera leucotricha. The sequence continues at coordinate 4,185 of JAATOF010001927.1, read as the reverse complement.
ATTAGACAGGTATGAAAATGGTAATCAGCTGCGGCGAATTCATTCGACCAAAAATTATTTCCTTACTCCCGGCCCCTGACCAAAGGTATACAGCCCCAAACTATTATATTTTTGCCTGCAAACTTGACTTTCTAGTTAATTCTTTTTGGGCTCAAGCTAGCTCTTTTGGTTGTGCTCCCAGGTATATTTGATACTGTCATTGTCTATTCTATTAATTTCAGTCTCGTCGGATCAAATTACTCTCTCCCAGTCTTCGAAAGTCCCATCTTTGTGTTCAAATGCATGGTTTGGGAGAAATATACTAAGCATCACTGGGTAGGGAGCTACACTCATTGGTTCTAAGTCCAGATCATAGTTATCGTTCTAAAATTTTCGGAGTGGTCATGTAGCCCGACGCAACAGACAAGTGTATACTGGAGGTATCTGTTTGTCCTTCTTAGCTTCTTCTTGCGCATAAGTTAATACATGTCACACCAGTTACTCATCTTTCCCACGTCTATAATATGATATTTAGACTTGGCTACTCCACAACTTATACTCTGCACTTAGAATATTTGACATCTCGGATTGACTTAAAACTTCTCTTGGAACTTGAATCAAAGGCATAGGTCTAGAATAAACTTCTAACAAGTGAGTTGAAGAAAAAATAGTAGAGATGGCTGATGTCGAGGGCTTAAAATCGGCTGGCAGCTTGGTGAAATGAACCTTTGGCTTTGCTGACAACGAACTTTATTTTCATCCGAAATGGACGACATGTTTCGGTCATAATGGAGGTATTACCTGGTAAACATTAGAGGGTTTAGAGCCATTCTTTCCCTCTCTTGCCTCGTATCAAAGCTGTCGTCGTCCTGTCGTAGAGAGTCATCGAAAGATGCCGATTCTTCTGAGTGATGGGGGTAGACTCAACTCCAAGTTGGAAAGGTATTTATTCAATCTTGGCTCTGCAGACTCGTCTGAGAAAACTGAGGCATTGTAGGTGACACTACGTATAGATGGCAAGTCGTCCTCCTGTCAAGCAGGCATAATTTGCATGTCTCCTTCGCAGAGGTAGGTAGCTCTCACCGAGTTAAGTGCGCGGCACTCCAGAATAACCAATGCTCAGCATCTTAATTTCTGATTGAGAATCGGGTTACATCAACAAATAAGTTGTATTGATTTAGTCACGCACAATGCATGTGAGAAAGATTGCTCAATACTATCTATACCTTGACTGATTTGATTGTTATGTAATCTTTTTTATATACAGTTCGACAAAATCAGGGATCTTAGTTACTACTGCCACACCGCGTTGTCCTATAATTTTGGCTGCCATGTCGACAGTAAAATTGAATGTCAACAATAGGATAGCAAAACTCATTGTATTCCAGTATCATCATCTTTCACACCTGAAGTATTTCATTATTATCATTCCATTGCTAAAATTTATCCACAATTTGAATTACCGCGAGTTAACGAAATAACTTAGACTCATTTCGACAGGTAACATTCAAATTCCAATCACATTCAAAGGCAGAGGATAATCGGGAAAAGTTTTAATCGCACTCGGAAGCACAAGCTTTACTTGATCTCGCGAGAAATATTATATTTAACGATAAGCAATATCCCTATAAATCCTCTTACTTAGTTATCTCGTCGTCGTTAACTTTTTTTAGGATAGCGTCAGCCAGCTACGACAAAAATTTCTCCGACGCTTTAATAGAACTTCGAATGATAATTGCGTGGTGTAGGATCCCAAGCAGCAAATTTACCCACACCGAATTTAATTCGTGCCGAAGCCCCACTGGAAATACTTTGTAGAAAGTTTTGTACGATGCGATTTTCTCTTCCACCTGGAATGATCTTCTCAATCGCACTCTCTATTCTATTATCGGCTGTTCCTGCATTCGCCGGACCATACCCTAAAGATGCATCTCATCATGCTGGATTTTTTTACTTGTTTGGTCGATCATGCGCAACATACTGCGGTGCAGATAACCAGTACTGCTGTAGCTCTGGCGAAGCATGTTATACGAACCAAGCTAACATAGCGTTCTGTTCAGCAAATGCAGATAGTGTAGCGGGTGGATACGCTGTTTACACAACTACTTTCACTGAAACTAACTTAGTATTGAGAACTAGCACCTACACATCTTCATGGGGAGTGGCTACTCCGAACTCGCCCCAGGAACCTGTTGTGACATCTCCTGCTATATGTACAACAAGCCTCGGTGAATCTTCTTGCGGTAATATTTGCTGCGCAAGCAATCAGCGCTGTGCTGTTGCAAATTCTTGCACTGCGTACTCGTCAGTATTTGTACAGCCAACAAAATCTACAACGTACTCAGCGCCGGTAAGGCCAACCTCGGGTGGTCTTTACACTCTTTCTGCAACAACAACAGTTCCTTTTGAGGCTCCTGCCACAGCATCAGGGAGTTCCCTTCCTATTGTTTCAGAAGAGAGTAATCTCTCTGGAGGCGCTGTTGCAGGGATCGTCATTGGTGTAATAGCGGGTATATTATTTCTGCTTTTGATTTGTTTCTTCTGTATTGTTAGAAAAGGTTGTGCTAGCATTTTCGGATCAGGCAAAAAAAATCGCCGGCCGGTAGATCAATACGGCACCCATCCTCACACTTCTACGACAGAGAAGAAATCGAGGGCTAAAAGTTGTATGAAAATTTTGGGGACAGCGTTTGCTGGGGTGACTGCCTTTTTACTAGGATTTCGAGAATGGAAAAACAGGAGAGATGATGACAGTAGCTCATCTGATGCTAGTCAAACAAGTAGTGGTTATTATTCAGATAGTTATACTGGATCACGCATTAGTAAGTTCTTTGTCCAAAGGTTATTCACCCAAGTGACTAATAATTTCATCAGGTAGTACTAGGTCTGATGATCGTCAAACACGAGATACGCGGCAGACAACGAGGTGAAAGATATTCATATACACGTATGACTATCTATGACTCGGATAAAATCTATTCACAACTTGGCGTTTGGGTGTAAGAGTACTGAATTTTCGCCGCTACCATTCATGTGCTTATAAGTAGAAGCTCATAGCGCTGAGAATCTCAGAGCTGTCACCGATGGACAAATGGAAATATTATAGATGTTTACATGATTGACGAAGATATATAAGGGTTGCTGTTTTAAATGTAGCTTTACACATCTACAAATTGTTTGTCAAAAACACAAGGGCTTTTATTTGCATTTTTTAGCGTTTCGATGGACATCCTTTGCCGAATTTAATCCAATTGCGCATCAAAATTCCTATTATGTCTATCATACTAGATTATCTTACGATGACGCACTCCACACACTATCAGATAAAACAGTAAATAAATATTTCAATACCTACGACTCTTATTGAAATCACATATTCCCATGAACTGATCATATTTTAAACCCATTCGTGTCACTATTTCTATACAAAAGCTTGCCCTAGAGGGACAATGATATCATCCAGAGACATCTCGCGATCTCCCAGCTATTACCTTTTTTAATAGTTTGACCGCCATCTATACACATAAATTACTCACTCAGCTGACGTAGATCAAGCGTCATCTTAGCATCCCAGTCAAGCCTATATTCCCAAAATTGTTGGAAGTTCTGAACTCAGGCATCCGTAGCTGGATCGCCGTACATCAGTCTCAAGTTCCCGATACGATCATGCGGTCTCATGTTGGTTCACAGGTGCCCGTTTCAAGGGTGGTTTGTTATCAAACCTTTGGTGTCAAAACATTCGTTTAGTCTGATATGTTTAATCAAGCATTCGTTTGGGTTTAACGATAGGTTTCATGGATTTAATCATGTAAATTATTAGTTTTAAGTATCATGAGAATATTCTCACGATAGATAGATGGATTTGCTAACTCTTCTACTAGTTCGACAACTGAGACAAGAAGTATAACAAGGTTCAAAACCCGAGGTACTGACATAAAGTATGGTGGGAAAAGTCCTCGGGTCTGACTTTGTAGTGTGAAGCAACCGCTCGCTCGCCGTTGCATCCACAGATTCTGAAGTAGCTCATGTCAAGTTTTCACAGTGTCAAGCACGAGTTACATTCTTCTTAAAACCCTTCACTTACCTTGGACATACGTTCTACTCATATAGGGGATTTGAATTGTTGGAAAGATGCCATAAACTTTGACGCTGAGAAAATCTGTCCCAAAAAGATTATCGAGGTGCTGTATATATATATATATATAT
>JAATOF010001924.1:0-11944 GCA_013170925.1 Podosphaera leucotricha | reverse complement strand
GATCGAGATAAGTGTGTTCGATTACTGGTAAGAAGCGACCTAACTTATTAGTATACCAGCCACCGGTTGGTTGTTTATATGCAGATCCTTCTGATATTAAATGTTGATCAATAAATTGGTCGCTGGTAACTAACTATATCGTTACCCATGACACATTTCAACAGGTGGTACTCAACGACATGGTGTTCCAGCAGTGTAATCAGGTAGCTGCCTGGGTATCTACGTTGGTCGGCACAACGATTGGAGAAGGTTCGTGTTCTTGACTAGTACCACAGTGAGAAACTAAAAGTACTCGAATGAATAAAACTTACAGAATTAGATTGTTACGGTATAGATCCCTGATTGATATACTGGCTGTGCCAGCGCGTAATTACATGTATCGCATATTAATGTTGTTATTGTTTCAAGAGATAAATCTAGTTTGTTTATGGCTGTAACAGGAGAGATAGTGACAAGGGAAACACGGTGCAGTTATCAGAATCAGTACACTCAGATTACAATAATTAACTGGTTTTATATCTGGACTTGCTCTGTGGATTTGCAACACCAATTGATCCGGCAACATAGATCTTTTCAATCCGATGATAGTTTACGAAACGTATACTGCCCAAGTTATGGCAACGAATTTGAAGATACGTAACATAAGTTGGCTATGCCAAGTGTTTCTGAGCTTCACTGTAATTTACATGTACGGGTGTGTTACTCAAGTGATAGCAGGAAATTGTCAATTTCAAAGTGAAATTTCGACCCAAATTATTGCGCGTGCTATATATCATCCGTCCCCTGAATAGACTCCACTATCTATGGTCAAGCTAGGCCCGCAACCCCTGAGCTCTATTAAGTTATATTTACTCTTTTCTGTGACTCTATTCTGGAGGTGGTAAACAGAACTTCACCCCACGTTGTAAAAACACTTGGCATTTTAAAAGCACGTGGTAACAAATACCTAAATTTGGGAATATTCCAGAATATTCTTGATGCGTACAGATGGATCATAGCCATATCAGGTAATATTCTCGAATAATTTTGATTCACACGTGGTAAATCAGAATATTTTGGTAAAGTTTTTAAATATATTTGTGACAGGGTATTACGACATCACTAGGCAAAACACTCCAAATATTCGCAACACGAGTGGGAGTATTGTTTGAAACACGACACATATTAGGTTTAGGTTGTACATGCAATTTGGCTATCAGTATTCAGTCCATCGGTTTTGAGCGGATCCGGTCTATTGCTATATTTCAGGGTGATGGGAAAGCCAAGACAATGACATGGATCTTTGCCTGTGCGTTAGTTGAATCTTAACGATCTCTCTGCCGCACCGCGAACGTTATCTATCCTCGGTTAAAGAGGATCTTCTAGTCAATCAAAGATAATCACAAGAGTGAAATCTAATCATGTCACTATGGAGAGAGTAAGGGCAACGTATCACCACTGATACAGTGACAATTGACCAGCGTGGAACGTTTATCCAGCGAGTACTTGCTTGGTATGTAATTCATGTCCTCTTATGCAAGGATAGGCAGCGTCTAAAAATCAATGAAGTTCTGTATGTTTCATCTGCATAAGCCAGCATCGGCATCGGCATCGGTATACAGAACTTAGTAATTTGATAACACTAGACAATCCCTAACCTTGTACCTTGCATGAGAGAACGCATAACATTCACACATGTACAGCGGCTGTACATGTTCTCGACCACTTAACAAGTAAAAGTCTATGATTGGCTGGCTACACTAATTTTATTATTTTTCCAGAATATTCTTTGAAGCATACCCGACATAAAAACACAATACATAATACCAAGGCTTGGATAAAGAAAGATTGCAAGTGATGTCTGTACATATTTATTGTACAAGGTCACTGCCACAAAATTACCTGCTCAGACAGCACAAGCAACTAATTTCGCATGAACTAAACATGACTAGTTCATGATCTGAATCAAGTACTCTGGAATGAATGTTTGACTTTCATATTCTAAAGCATTAAATGTACTCACTCACTAAACCTTTATTATCCCATCCCTCATTCAGTTCATCTGATAGTATGAACTTTGAATTCAGATGTGGTGCCCAACAAAAAGTTTGATTTTTGCTCTCTTAATTACACTGATTTCTGCTCAGGAAGACTCAATCAGTCACGGAGTTCGGTGTGTGTCCCGGTATGAGAACTATTTCTTTTCTCGATCACGCATCAGAGATGTAGCTTTTGATGGCTGCGCCAGATATAGAAGAACTCTCAGCAAAGGTGTTAAGGGCCGTATTGCTCGCTATAAGTCTCACCCTGTACCTTTCTCCCCCGCCATGAATAGGATACAAATTTTTCAGCCTGGACCATATTTATTATGGCGTATCACTCCCGTTGACGAACCCAAACTCAAAGGTTCGTCTGCTTCAAAGCTCTCGTTTCTCAATATTTTTGCTAATATTCATCTCATGTAGACAGGTTCTTTGTTGTCTTTCGTTTCGACCCTGAGGCCAAAGACAATTGCGAGCCCATAACTGTCTTGATAAAGAGCTATTCATTATTTACCAAGTGTTTATCGTTATCCAAGACACCTACCTCTAGCCCAATGCATCCTCAATATCGACCTGGAACCAGCCACGGTTCTGATTCGAGCTCAGCTTCAGGCTCAGGTTCTGGGTCCCGACCGGGTCATTCGAGACCTCGCTATCCACCGAGCTCGCCAAACTCACCTTCATCTTTTAGACCCGACTCCAGATTCAGTAATGACCCCGAATCTAGACATAGATTGCAAAGAACATATCCTGGGCCGCAGTCTCCACCACCAAAAACCCCCTATCCCTTTCCAGCTTCCTCATCGGATGATTCTTCTGACACTTCTGATTCTTCCGATCAAGATATACCAAGCCGTAAATCAGGTCTCTCAAACCCCCAAACACCCTCAAGGTACTCATCTGGAGCTTTCGGTTCATTTATTGATGGCCCACCTCCCGAAATGCTTCTAGCAACTCCGTGATATATCTATCTAGCAGCTTTTGTTCATCGAAATCCCTAAAGATGAAAAATTCAATAAATTACAGGTATAGGATTCTAAATTTCTACAGAATATCGACTAAATACGATGTAGACTTTCGAATAGTGGAAGAAAAAATTGAACGAAAAAAAAATCCAGAAATATTGCGTAGTTCACGGCGAGTTAACTTTCGACCGGCATATCCTGAGAACAACCAGATTATAAAATCCCTGATCTTTGAGTTGAGCTCAACAGGTGACAGGTTTCTCTTGCTATTTTTGGAACCTTTGTTACACAACACGAATGTCTTGGTATTCACTCAAGGTGAACCTCTATATTCCCTGTAGGAAATTACTTCACCAGGTTGAAACATCAGAAGCCGCTCCTATCCTTTCCTTCGACGAGTAGTCGTAACCCTCTTCAAGGATCAGTTAAAAATCAAATTTTGATAAGTTCTCAAACAGACGGACCTATCGCGTCAAGAATTTATCCAAGGAAGACTAGGAAGACTGGATTTTCCTCTTCCGGTCGACATCTGGTGTTGATATATTCATCCTCCAGTCTCCCAGAAATCCAAATCCAAAAATTTAAACAGTGTTAGCCTGACTTACTGAATCAAGCTTGTTATTGGTATAAGAGATATACGCTCATCGTATTTAAAATTTGAGCAAAGTTACAAGAAAAAATATCGAGGTGGAGGTGGAAATTAACTATGAGGCTGAAAAGATACCCTATTCCACAGAATATGCTTTAAGTTTATTGAAGAAATCCGAGAACTACTATTCCGGGTTCTTGCTGTATTATACTGAAAATGCTACTACATGGCACAGAATATCTTGGTGCACGCACTTAGCTCCAAGAATAAAAACTCTTTTGAATTCTCTTAATCAGATTCTATTTCATATCCTACTACATATCCCCATTCTTTTTATAGATGTTGTAACATACTTACTGTTAATTCTTTTCCTTCGTGTTATTATGTCTCAGGACAATATCCAGCAAAGTTAGGCGCTTCAGATATCTGATGAAGCTAAGCGCTTCGATTGTCTGACGGGATGGGATTATGGACTGGAGACTTATTTTGTATTGGGTCTAGGCGTTAACAGATTTAATACAGACGTTGGCATACAATACACCTAGATGTACGGGATCTAGATAGAGACGAGTACGGCGCTTAGTATGGAGAGAATGGGATAAAACACAAGTACATATATATGACTAACTTGGGCGTGTTAGGGAAAGGAGGTAGATTACTTTTGAGTATAACTACTACAATCCGTTTGGATTCGAACAATAAAATAATCACTACATCCTTGCCCTCGACAGACGAGCCAAAATATTCTGGAATTCTACAGGTGTAATCTAAGACACTATTATCCTTTTAGAGACTATAACATTGTAGACACTTAGAGTCTACTTTAAAGAAGACTGGTTCATGTGTAACCTGACAATATAATAAAGAAAATTATTTTCATCCGTCAAAATTTTCTTGCTTGAATGACAGACGACATATCAAGTATCGTTACTATTTCAGAGAGAGAAGACTTTTTAACATTTGATTCTTTAAAAATCAGTTTTATATTCCATACCCTATTACCTAAGCTATGACCTAAAAATTACATTGACATACACACAAAATAATAATATTTTAAATAGTCACTGCTTGTTGTGATACTACTAAATTTTACGATAAACGTTATCTCTTTATTTTGCAGTAAAAATTAATGAATGGATCTTAATTTCTATGTGCTCCATCTTGTAATTACCTGCAACATCATACAAGTTACAACTTCTTAAATTATATTACTCACTCAACCAACTCTTTGCTTTGTATAACTTTTCAATTTTCAGAAATATTATGATCTGCTTTACAAGCGATCGGTGAGTAACTTTCACGCATGCAAATGCTTGATTTCGATAAGGTTTTCAAGGCAGATTTGGTTAGAAATTGTATTGCTAGTAAATTCATATTTGATGTATAGCTTGTATATAATACGCCCTAATCACATCTAAATATATTTCTGCTTGTCAAATCTCTGCTAAGGTAAACCCTCGCATAACTTGACGTTTTTCGCCGAACCGACTCGATTCAATATTATGTGAGTGGAACACGAATTATGTTAGCCATGTTCTGCTGGATAGATGTTCTGCTGGATAGTGTTGATGGTGTCTGAAAATTTCCAAATCTTTCTCCTCGATAAGATGAAGAAGAGAAATCACCATGCCGTGCCGTGCTCACAGATTTGAGCTGTTCTGCTTTGCTCGTTTTAAGGATAGATTCTTCGCCCACTTCTTCGTCCTCTTGAACTGGCCGTTGTACCACTTGAATTATTTGATCCCCGCTCATTTCCTCGACGACTCCGTGATCTCGTTTTATCGGGTTGACATTGCGTTTCTGATTGCTAATCTGTCAACAACATCTTGAAGTCTTAACTCACGAGAATGTTCATCAGTCTCTTACATTGCTTACACTAATCCCACGGCTCGCGTAAGCACAGCCAGGCATATAAATTTCCTTTGTAGATTCAGAATAGCTCTTTAGCTTTATTAAACATCTTATTTGAGTTCTTACCTGTCTTCCGTTAAGTGTCGTAACAGTGTGTCTGAAGCAACTACTGATGGTTTGGGGTGAATTCTCCTTCCAAGCTGCTATGCACCACTTCATTGCTGTGAATTGATCAAATTTATAGAGATTTCAGAAGGTATTATGATTATGGGGAGGGAAAGGACATGCTTACAGCAGATATGGAGTATGACCGACGGTGCATTTGATGTTTCTCTTTAGAGGACAATGATATTTGATTCATATGTATACTCTTTTCTTGCTATCTAGGCTGAGAACAAAGCCTCATTATATATCTAAGTTCTACATATGCAGTAGTCCATTGCCCAAGAAAGAGTCGATCAATCGTAAGTGAGGGGTTCATCAATTATAAAGCTCAAGGAGCACATCTATTTTCCCGACGACTACCATAATATTAGCCCATAAGTCGTAATTGTCATAGCCGCTCAATTCGACAATATTCGTAAGCGACGTGAATCGAATGTGCTTCGATTGGTTTATATTTCCAGAAAAATTCGATGGACCTGGCTCATAACCTGTAAAGTAAGTATGTCCAATACAAAGGGTAAGTGACTGAGTATGAGCTAGGAATGAGGTATAAGTGATTCAGAGGTGTATCAGGTACATGTTGTGAGTACGTACACTTATGTTAAAGAAGCTTGGGTGATAACCTGGATACCTCGAGACTAAATCTCCCTCCGAATACATTGATTCAATCGTCTCTAGAATCAATTTCCTCTGGTCATTTGAACTTACAGATATTTGTACATATAAATATAGATACGCCTTGATGCATCATATATAGCAAGGATAGCAACAAGTCTCACAAATCCGAATCATGCTAAGTGGCTTTATATCTCTGTTGGGATTCTTGCTTTTAAAATAAAATAATAATATTCAGTCAATTACTAGATAACTTTGTTTTAGACTGGGCTATTTGTGCAAGCTAACAGATTTATGGTCGTGATCAATCTAACTGATGGCCAGGTTAGGCATGATCTCCAGATTTAAATTTAGAGCATGGTGGAGCTTAAAAATCCCAGCATCTTAGTACAACTTTTAAAAATAACTTGATAATAGCTTGCTTTGATGTGCCCCCACCGACGAATATCCAGAGGTTCATCGCTGTTGCTTATGATTTCGAAGGTGAGAGATCCATGAAGTGTGTAGTCATGGATGGATCTTCATGGTAAAATTCCTATTCGTTTAGATATCGATGTTGAGTTTACTTTGCTTCAATTTCTTGAACTATTATTTAAGCCAGGCTGAGCAGAGTTTGAACTATATCGTGTGGTTTTATCCTTACTTTCTAGCAAGGTTTGGGGAGCCTGTGGGAATCTAGTTGGACTTTGGATTGTTCTTGTTGGAAAAGTCTTATCAGATCTTTTATTCTCGAGGTGAAATCCAGCCGGTGGACAAGCAATTTGGCTCGGGGGGTAGGTAGATAATGTAACTTCTTCTACTTCTGGGTTATGGTCCCAACTAAATAGTGACCCGAAAGGAAAATGCTGGACAACCTATCTGCATTCAGCATCAGGATTGAATTTTAATCCAAACTCACATACTGGAAATTTTGATAGGACTTCGGCGTGATACATCTTGATCATGCCCTATGAAAATAAGGAAATTGAACCCAAATAGCTTACATACTGGCAAACCTTATTTATTTTACCCCAGCCAGAACGTACACCAGATATATCGAAGAGCATGGGGCTATGTTCCCAAAATGGACCTGTCTTGACATCGTCTGTAAATCCGACGGCAGAGAAAAACATATTATGATTTCGTTCTTTCTCTACTACAGCTTTCCTGGCAACGTCTCCTGGTTTTGGAAAACCAACCAATGAGCCTTCGACTGGCATAGAGGAATCTTGTTCATTGATGGCAGGAGAATATTGTGATGAGCCGAATATATAGGGCAGAAAAGAATGATCATCCAGTCCCCAAACTCCATGTGAGCCAGCTGGCTCAAGGGTATAAGTGAGAATTAACCGTCGTATCACGCGCAAATAGCTGTCAAGGATCAAAAATCTTGTTGTAATACCTGAGCAGGGAAACATACGGCTCCAAGAGTCCAATCACAATATTTCGAGCGATAGCTCTCTCATCGAACAATTTTTCGTTAAAACCACCTAGCTTCCAAATTCCTCCAAGGAACGCAAGAAAGCTAAGTTCATGACCGGTACCGTAATCTAGACGTTGCGAGCTTCCAAAACTACCTAAAAAGTATGGAGTAAGCTCATCTAACACAGTAACATCGCAATCGGCTTTTAACCCAGATTCAAGGACCGATTTGGGCAAATAATTTAGTAGAAGATTTTGAGCTTGTGATTCCAAAGTTTCAAACCATTTACGGAAGCTAATATTTCCAAACCTACGAGGCCCAGTGTCCGGCGGCACCTCATCAATAATAGCTTCACATCGATACAACAAATTTTGTATATTTTTTACTGAATCCGGTAATTCCACGGGTTCGTCGAGTTTACAGACAAGAAGCCGGTCTGGATCAGTCAATTTCCGTGGACAGATTGCCAGATTCAGCTGCAAGATGAAGAAGCTGATATCACGATACGCTTGTGAGCTAAGGAAAGTCGATACATCTTGAGCTGTGTGAATTTTCTTGATGGGCTTCTTGAAGATATGTGTTTCAGGGGTATCAATTACCTGTAAACTTCTGATTATGTCGCGCGCTGGAGATGCAGTAGAAGACATTTCGATTCAAGGCTCAATAAAGTTCCGATTAGTTTGTGCCAGGGCTAATTAGATTGGCTGTAATGCGTCAACGGGGTATTAGAACGTTAAATATGTTCAAGTGATCGACATGGCGAACAAACTTTATCCATTGATGTGGAAAATAGTTCTTCCCAGGTCGGACAAATGTGACGTCAACTCTTATCTTGGCCCATTATTTTATTTCGAGAAATTATTACTTGAAAAGTGCAATACTATCTTAGAACACACCAGCTCACTCATGTATACTCCAACCCATGTTGACCTGCTCGTACTAATACTCATAGTCCGAGTCTCAAAGATTTCTTGCAAAAGCGTCCAGTTGTATACGTGCTATCTTTTTACGCTCCTATTATCATGGCCACAGTCATTCCCCCGCCAACAAAGCGACAACGCACTGAAGCTTCAGAAAGGGCACGAGAACAACAGGATATTGAAGAGATACCTAATGATGCTGGGAGTCTAAGGATACAGTTCTACGATGAGACTACAGGCCTTCCGATTGGTGACCCAACTCAAGTTCCCGTTGCAGACGCAAATCCCAAAAACCTTGAACTGTTGCTTAATAGTCTTCAAAAAAATGTGAGTTTTGTTGAAAAATTTTTAGCCACCATATCTAAGTACACTTATTTATAGGATCCATCAGAGTATATTCCTTATCGATTTACAATTCCTATCAAGGACAGAAAAGCTTCAAACGAAGAAATAACGACAGCTTACCCAACGAATGTTTGGAAGACATTGATTCAACCGGGCCTGATAACAACAGAAGAGATTCAAAACATTTCTGCCTCACCTCAGGCCGTGTTCAAAGTTCAGGCAGTCTCAAGGTGTGCCTCATCCATACTTGGCCATGCTGAGGCAATTTTGGCTACTCAATTCTCGCCTGCATCTTCTTCTCGAATGGTAAGTGGAAGTGGAGATAACACTGCAAGAATATGGGACTGTGATACCGGTACTCCAGTTCATACTTTAATAGGGCATACAAGTTGGGTATTGGCCGTCAGTTGGTCTCCAGATGATACCAGAATTGCGACAGGAAGTATGGATAATACCGTTCGCATTTGGGATCCTAAAACTGGAAAGCCAGTCGGGAAAGCAATGAAAGGACATGGAAAATGGGTCACTAGTCTCGCATGGGAACCATACCATACTCAAATAGTTGGGCAGCCAAGGCTAGCTTCAGCATCTAAAGATTCCACTGTAAGAGTTTGGTCAATTAACCAGCAGACGATTGAGCTAGTATTAAGTGGACACAAAGGATCCGTCTCTTGTGTCAAGTGGGGGGGTATAGGGTATATCTATACGGGGTCACATGATAAAAGTGTGAAGGTGTGGAATGCAAAAGATGGAACATTAGCACATACTCTTGACTCACATGCTCATTGGGTAAACCACTTAGCTCTTTCTACTGACTTTGTTATTCGGACAGCCTTCCATGACCACACGAGTAAAGTACCGAATACTGAAGAGACTAAGCTTGCCCACGCAAAAAATCGATTTCTTAAGGCCGCCACTATAAACGGTGAAATTGTAGAGAGGTTAGTTTCGGCTAGTGACGATTTTACTATGTATCTTTGGGAGCCGCTCAAAGGCAAAAAACCAGTAGCACGTATGCTTGGGCACCAAAAACAAGTTAATCACGTTGTATTTTCCCCAGATGGCTCATTAATAGCATCATCTGGCTTTGATAACCATACCAAAGTATGGCACGGAAGAGATGGAAAGTTTATAAATACTCTGAGAGGACATGTGGCTCCGGTATATCAATGCGCCTTTAGTCCCGATTCTAGACTGTTAGTTACTGGGAGCAAAGATACAACTCTAAAAGTATGGGACATGCGATCTCACAAGCTATCAGTCGGTAAGTTTTAGCTATTTTCCCTCTTGTAAAACCCATGTTAGCAAGAAATATTTTTTAACTTTACTAGACTTGCCTGGGCATCAGGATGAAGTATATGCGGTCGATTGGAGCCCAGATGGTCAAAAAGTAGCGAGTGGAGGAAAAGATAAAGCTGTTCGCATATGGCGGCACTAATGAACTTCCGAAGTAGCCTTAAACGGTCTATTTGTTAGCAGTTACAGTAAGTTTAATTTCTCATCAAAAGCATATTTATGTTAGAGAAGACTAAATTGGCTGAATACATGAGAATACCTCCAGTCAAAGTCCCAAGTAAACAATTTGCTGAAGGCTTCCGATAATCTCACTTTTATCACATTCTCCACCCATTATTTGTTAATTTTATGGAATGTAGACCCTAATTGAGAAGAACAGTTCAAACAAATCTCGGAATTTTACAGCTTTTCTTGATTTGTAATCAGTCATGTATATCATACCTTTTCCATCTTTTCTCAACTTCGAGGGTAAGTCTTGACTCAAGGCAATTTCTCTATCTATTTCGCTAATTTATTAAAGGGTTACCTTTGCAACATTAAATTAGGCTAAGATTTTGGTATCTTCAATTTCTATTGTGGAAAATAAAAAATTTCAGGTTATTGTCCCGTAACTCTTGTTAAAAATAATGCTGGATGACAGCATAAGATTTCTTGGGTTCTTAACACTGCTCGACAACATGTGGTGAATTGAAGTTAAAACGAGATTTTTTGCTTCTCGATTTGAAAGAGGATAAATAAATCATATGATTGAGAATGGAGGAACTTTCAACACGAAAAAAATAGCCACAGTTTATACACCAAACACCTTCTGCCAACAACACCCTTCATTCTATTCTCTTCAATTCTTCCCGTATTGAACTCCAGCAAATACTACCAAATCGATTTGAATTATACATCTACACGACCCTTTAACTAAGATGCCAATTTGATAAATAAATAAATAAACAGTTTATAGGTTCGTTGAAAATTCGATAATGATTGATGCTATCAACCTGTCAATAGTTGTACCATTTGATTTAAAGAATTGATAGTGAGAAGGAACCGTGTAGGAATCGACAACGATAGAGCATTGCGTCAGTCTGATGTGACACTTTTCCAGACGTCAATAGTAATACATATCTGCCGATATTTAGCTACTAGGCTAAAGATTGGTGCTGAAGGTGCAACAATTTAAAAGCTTGCCATGGTCTACCTGAAAACAGGACGCGATTGGAACGCGGTCAGCCAAACGCTGATCGCTGATACTAGGCTTAATATATTATTAGTTAATGGATGTCTACCAAAAACCGAATAAACCGAAATAAAAATTAGCGTTTAAAAGACCATAACAAACCACTTTATAAATTCACGCGTTCCGGAAATTCGTTCCAGGAGGTGCCACCAAAAATTGTACAAATTCTTTAGTCGCAAATTGTAACAAACACACACACCAAAACTCTCACACTTTTGTCATAGCTTATAGGCTGAATACAATATGATTTTTTAAAGAAAAAAAAAGAAAAAAAAACTCTCACACATTCTCTATCCGCAACTTGTAACAAACACACCCCCCTATTGAGAATGACGATAAGCGGGCTGGTATTCGGCGCCGCTTTGGAGGAAGGGAAGACATAGGTCCAGCTAAAGATCAAAGAGAGGGCGCAGATCTTGTACAAAGTTCTCCTGCTGATGCGGATTAGACTGGCGCTCCGGGAGAGGAACTATCTCACAGCCGGCGCCTTGGTGCCCGCCGGTGTCTCGCCATGGCATAAGTTGGATAGAGAAGGGCTTGACAT
>JAATOF010001921.1:0-13778 GCA_013170925.1 Podosphaera leucotricha | reverse complement strand
GGGTCCATCATCTGCTCGCTGTTTTCCCGAGGCCCTTTTTAATATTGGGCGGCAAAAAATCATATATGTTACCATACTAGGTTAGCGGACCTAAGATAAGGACCCCACTTTGCATAGTCTATACCTTTGCATCAATAGGTACAGCACGGTACTATCTGATCTGTGGTGTAGGTAATATTGGGAGTAGAGTAAGAAATATTTGTATTGTTTAAGTGATTTCGAACTTCAAACTATTTCATTTTTTATAGATATAATAAAATCTCTGAAAGCATCTTATCAAATATTTGCTGCATTAAAAATTAACTAAAAATTACCATAAGATAATAGATATATATAGATGAAGTTACATTTCTAGTCCCGAAGTTGTCTCTTACACTAAGAAGATTCTTGGTGCTGCAACTTTCTCTTTGCTGACGCCAGGTTAGCATCAAGTGACTCAATTATTAGTTTGTATAGTTCGCTAAAGGTTCCCTCAGATTCTTCTCGATCTGGGAGATTTCCGAATTCCGCGAGATCATCTTCTCTCCAGATGTGTCCTCAATGTGGAAGAGAAACATCTATACTATTATACCGTTTTTCCATAACCCTTACTCTGACTCTAACCAGTACCCCGAAGCCTGACCATTCTAACCACCCTGACCACCCGGAGCGATGGCGATATGGACTGGCTGGCGACGACTTGGTCACAAATCTACAACCCTGACCTTCTAACTACTAACCTAAACCCTAACCACTAACCACCCGTAGCAATGGTGACATGGGCTGGCGACGTGGTAGCCGCAACGATGGATATTTTGAACTTGACAGTGGTTTTGTGTTTATCAACCTTCTTCCAGCTTTGAACGAAGCTTCGCAAAAGCTTTTTCTATGGACACACCTTTTCTTTTATCTTTGGATTTTGGGCTGTATGCCATTTGGTTTCCAACTAAATGGACGGCAGTACTATCGAATCAGTTCATTTCGGATCGATTTTTTACCATCTCTGAGATACTGAATAAAAGTTAGCAACAGTATGAATTGGTTATCTTATTTTCAACTTGGCGTGATTTGTTTGTTACATGAGACCAGCGACACAAGTTTCACAAATTTCACGAGATCATATGGTCATCATTCTCTTCATGAATCACTGGATTCTGTCTAAACCGTGTGATGTTCTCTAGCAATTCCTTCAGAGCAGTTCATTTAATTTTAAGTTCAATTGATAGAATAGTTTTCGGTACGTATTAAGTAGATGTGATAAAAATGTACCAGGTAAACTTTGATTAACTTGGGAAAAATGTTTTACTCAACGACAAACCGAGTGTATCGTTCAAGTGAATGAGCGTAGTGACATAAATGTTGATCGTATTTGTGCAAGTGTTGTTTATGCATGTCGACTTCTTCACTAGCGCGCGGAGTCGGTTAACCATCAAGTCCGCAAGCCAAATGGTCAAAGCTTCGACGTGAAGTTGATCGGTTGTTTATACGGATGGTTGGGTTATCACGGGGTGTCTCGTAGCTCCTAACTACGGCAATCTGGATGCGTGTAGAGCTTGAGACGAAATGTAATAAGTTGTCCCTCACTAGGTGGAATCTACCTGTACTTAAGTATACATAGGTGGCTGGCCCGTGCTTCTACGGCAGAGTAACTACGCAGGCTTATCTAACCAATAGGATCCTCAGGGAGAGGAATTTATAGATGAATATCATTATTACAGACTATTGGACTATTGGAAGTATTCCGACAGTGCGTTACATGTACACGTATATTGATACACAATTATAAATTTGCCATTATTGTCACATATGAACATTTTCTTGCTAAAAACGTTGCTGTTGTTCTCGTATCACGTCTATAAAAATGTTTACCGCTCTTGACGGATCACCTTCGATATTAAGATTGCGAGTCCCTATAAGGTTCGCCTTCGGCAGACGGCGGTAAGAATATTGCCTCCAACTGAGCCGTCGGCGCTCAACTTTCGGCCTCGCAAAAGTACTGATCACGTTACTGCAACTTCTAAAGCGAAACTCATCATTTTCTTTAAGGGGCCCCTTTTCTTTATAATTACTAAATAACAAACATCGACTCCTCTATTCTTGCTGAAAATTCTAATCATGTATCAAAAACCCGTGTCAAAAATCAAAAACCAAAAACTAGAAAATCAAACATCAAAATTAAACATCAAAATCAAAAACCCAGCCAAAAATCAACATCCAGATCCTCCGGTGTAATCCTAACCATTTTCAGAAAATTTTGACCTTGCCCTTATTTGTGCGATACAACAATCGTAGATCCAGAGGCGGAAGAGGTCGTGATTATTTTATCGTTCTGCTTGATATCGACTATTTGTGCGCCAGTGGTATCTAAAATTTTATTTGATGATGTTGTTGCAACTGTATTAGTGAAAGAGACGGCCCCGAAATTAGCGAAAGGCACCAAGGAACCGTCTTGCTGATAGTCTTCGACGATCCACTCTGCGTTCTGACCACCGAGGCGGCTTTTATCTGAGGGCGCTTTAATAATGTTGTAGACTTTTTGACCAGTTGTAAGGTTTTCAATAACCACCATGCCAGTACTTGGGTCTGATGAAGAGACCGACATGCCTATTACATCTCCGGGAGAAATCTGAACATTGGCAAAGTCAAGGGCGTAGTCCGGGAACCACTCGTACCAAGCGACGTAAGAATGAATGCCCTTTTCCACTTGAAAGTCGATGCCCGTTTGAAGAATGGCAGCAGTATAAGTATCTCCATCAATACCTACCCATGCTGATCCTGCACCGTCGCCTGTAGGAGATGGAACCGTAAACTGTGCCGAGACTGATGTAAAAGTGCTGCCTTTTGGAGGAGATGTAAGAATAGCTCCTGCCCAGTTGGAGGAATATACTATGTGACTAGTATTGGTAGTACTTGGCGGATGACTGGACAATTCGGAAGCTGACATAACAAGTCTATCTGACGGCATACCATTTCGAAGACGAGAGGTTCTACGATGAACCGTACCAGCGAAGGTTGTCGTAAAAAAGGCGATAGTGGCCAAAAGATGGAAGAAATGTACCATTTTGATGTCGATTTAAAAGAGCGCAATGAAAGAGTGAAATCCAATAGAAACGACCGTGAAAAGCTGTAAAAGAATGAAAAACTGATGATGAACAACATCACCGATTCTTCATTCCCCTTATATAAAAAATCCATCTTGAGGCCCCTAGCCACGAACTAGGACCTAGGCGTGGGGGATAAGAGAGAGATTTTCGAAAACCTTAAATTCAAGATTGTTTGCATAAGAATTGTTTATAGAGTATCGACACTGTCAGCGCCGATATGCAACTCGACAAACATCATACAAGTAGCAGAGAATTAAGTACATCTATGTACATGTAGGAGCAAACAAAATTCAGACCCCTCATCGAGCGTTGTTAATATCTTTCCAAATGATTGCTCGAGTTCAATGGAATGACCATGTGTTTGACTATTACATGACTTCGGAAAATGTAGATCATTAGCTATATGCAGCAGTTTGTCGATCTCATTTTGACAAAACTCTTAGCCGGCTGTTATCGGTCGCAGATCTTATAGGGCTCCCTAGACATAAGAATTCTATACCGCGAAGCTTCAGCCTGATTTTACTAACTTGTATGTTATTGATACCCCTCATTCTAGCCTTATATTCGAATATTTCGAGATTCAGGGTCCTTCAAAGATCAAATCAATGACACATCGTGCAAGCATTAAAACAATGCCTTAATATTGAATGATGACGCATTCGAAACTCGAAAAAGAGTAGATTCTAAAAAGGTTACCCATGTATTAGATGTAGAGGTTTTCCGCGTCAAGATGATTTGCTGCTTGCTGACAAGCTGAAGATTTATTTTAGGTGTAGGTTGTTTGTTCAGTGTTTGCTTTTCCTTTGACTCCTAGCGCTAAGGCTCTGAGCTACATGTACATGGGGCCGGGTCAGAACAAGGGATAATCTCGCTTCAGGGATAGTGCCCCGCCTACTAGTATCAATGCACTAAATAAACTGTAAACATGTAGCCTTAGTTATCAGGACTAAAATATTTAAGGTTCCATCATAGACTCCGGTGTCGACCTTCACTCATCGCCATTCCCTAATACCTAGAACAATATTGAAGCTGTGCTCTATCTGTAGCAAATATTTGATTCAAATTTCGCACTTAATGAATCAGCTATAAACACCTCCCTGGCCACCATATATTCATGCTTGCCGTTTATCCCAAGACAAACTTATGGAGGAAAGATTGAATCCAATAGAAACAGCATCCTTTTCTAACGACATTAGGTAAAGACTCTAAATCAGATGGGCCATTTATATGAGCAGATTGCAAAGCATCTCGGGATAACTCCCAGGCAGATTGATAGGACCAAGAGCACTGTTCGAGTAACATTGCAGGAGTTAAAAGGTGTGCCTGTTATTCTTACCGAAGCACAAGTACATGAGATTGAAGATTTCGTTTTTTTAACTGCTCAAAATTGCTAAGCAAGTTATTTGGAACTTGCACAAAGAGATTTTTGACACTTCGGCGTCAGCGAGTATGTCATTAACTGGCAAAAAGAGGCTATGCACGTCATGTCACCTAAAAAGCCCCAATCAGCCCAGCAAATGTCTAAAATTCTTTGGACTGACAAGATTTTCTGTGCAACATCTCTGGAGATGAGAAGGGGTTGAGCTTGTTATGGGAAGAGAGTGGGAACTTAATAACTCGGGCAAACTACTCTGAGCAAATTATGACGTGAATAGTTGGTGCGGCCTTAAAGAGCCCCTGACGTAGAACATCCAGCACGGCCATTGCTGCCGTATATATGCACAGTGTAAGGTGGAATACTTCATCAAATATCTCTATCCAGACCTTGACTTCTGATGAGATCCAGGAAACCATATAGAGAGCATGTCAGCAAGAAGCCTGGCAGTGTTTTGATGCTCAAAAAGAGAATTATTTTATGTTTATCAATAAAATTTAGCATTAGAATTAACTAGATTCGGTACATCGATTTACAAAAGATCTTAACAACCTACAAGTTATGTGAAGTTTAGTGAAGTGTGTGAAATTATTAAAATTTATATGAGAAAAGAATTCTGCCATATTTTTGTTAAATATTGCCTTGAAGTAATGTGATGTTTTGAAGGGGAGTCGCAAAGGTTTAGCTATATAGCACCAATAGAATGATTAATTTAATATATGAAGCTACCCACCTGTGCCACGCCCCACTTGGCTTCACCAACTAGTTGATGCCTACCAAAATTTACATTTTTAATATCTCACATAGAAAACTACTTGGAATTCAGTCAATTTTCGGGCTGTCTTAATTAAAAAGATTAAATAATAATCAGAAACTCTCTACGAATAGATAAGGCATAGTTTTAATCTGTCACTAGCAATGGTGGCACGACAATTTCAAGTAATGCATGACTGGCAAGTGCATTCAAGGAGTTCTAACCAAAAGATCCAAGCAAGTCTCTATATTGATGGGCTTGATAAGAAAACTTTTTTTTGAAGGTATTGAATGCATAATAAACGCAGATTACATTATTCATCAGAGGTCACTTTCGCTTGAGACAGCCAGCCACACGCTTCAACGTCACAGACAAAATACAATCCATCAAAAAACGCTTGTTCTGCAAGAGAAGCCATTTGGAATTCAAATATTTCAATAATGAGACGCTGCCATAAGGGACAAATCTGTTGTACCTGATGATACATAGAATATGGATGAGACAGGTCTTCATAAATACAACGTATAATAGTTGCCCATATATCTGACCATACCATAATTTTTAAAAATAAGTACATGTTTTTAAAAACGCTATAAATATCTACACTCACTAGCTTCCCCTTGAGAGGCAAGTATTTTTTGTTGCGCTGTATTTTATTTGTAGTGTCCGATAAAGCGTGTCGTTCGGCACTTATCACTTATCTACTGCTGGGGCCGTCTCGAGCGATGATGACCTTTAACGAAGAGTTTAATTTGCTGCGTCCGTATTAATTCCAGCATGTATATCAAGGTTGAATCTATCAAGATGATCAATATGGAGACAGATAGAACTCTTCTCGGCAGCTAAAAGCTTTTTTGTCGGCACTTTTGGGCCTATTTTACCAGAACCTACCGGAATCCGGGTGAGGAGATGGTGATGCGTTACATTAAATTGTCGTCCTACCGTAGCCATTTTTGCGAATTAGGCCTAATATATTGGCAGGTAGTCTCTAATTGTTAACTCGCAGTTTTTATTGAACAAGTAATTAAAATTGGTTGAGTTGTGAGTAATTTTCTACGTGAGATAGTAAAAGAGTGTGAAATGGTAGTATTAGGTAGTTGATGCAGCCCGTAACGTAACCAAAACTGAAATCGGGCGTAGCACGGGTACTAGTCTGTAATTATAAATAGAAATTTTTCCTTCGGTACCACCCGTATTCCGGGCTATCAGCCAGTGAGTACAGTCATGTTTTAAAACTAGGCAATATTTAGCTTAGAGTCGGGAAGTTCGATATCACGATCACTTTGCCTTTTCGCATACTCAAATGGGACTCATATTTTCCTCCATACGTATACATATATTTTTTACATAAATTTACCTTCTTAGTTGCTTGAACGACTTTCACAGACGCCTCTTGGTCCAAAAAGGCATCAACCTCGTCGCCGAGATTATTTTTAGTATTTTCCTCGGCCTCAAAATATTTTACATGAGCATGTGTGATAGACTTTACTGCTTCCCTCGCCTCTCTTTCCCGATGATCAATTTCATCTTTCGCAAGCTTTCTTCGCTCCCTTGCTGACTTTCTCAAGTGGACAGCATCTCGCTGGCGGCCCTGTCTACGGCTCATTTCTCACTTTCTTCAGACCTTTGCTGCCTCATAATGACACCGCATATTGGGTTGATACTTCAGGAAGCCGTAAATCCATTTTCGGCTAAATTTATGATTTGATTCAGAACGAGAATCTTTCGAAGAAAACTATTGCGAATTTAGCAAATTCTACGACAGTATTTATTCGACAATGAAATCCTAGGCTAGAGAGATACAAATAGTGTTCCCTTATAGCCCCCTCTCCTTGTGAAACGCGTTGCTTATGTTTGGATGCTCTTGTGAAGGAACGGCTTTTCCCTTTCAATCGTTCGGCACATTCAGCATAGGCTGGAAGTACGAAGATTCTAGGCATTAGTGCGGTATTAACTGTTTGTATTATGCTGATTTTTTTTAATTTCTCTTCAAATGTAACTATGCGTGGATTGAGAACGTGTTTTGGTTTACGGTGTAGCCTACCTTCCTCACGGTGATTCCAAGTCGGTGTGTGATATGCGTGAAAAGCACTTGAAATAGTTTTCATGTCAAATAATTATGGTAAGCAAAGTTTGCCTTTATTTGAATTATCTCAATGCGTTGATCTTCCCATAAACGCTTCCCGTGATGATGAAACGCTAGAACAGGAGTCTGCAGTCAGCCTATGGGAAGAACGGAGTAGATTGATCGTTGAGTTCATGAAATCTTCTTACTTTTGGAAGTACTTATTTAGAGCAAGGGTATCAGTCTGACTATAAATAGCCCCATACCCCTTTCACAATCAGGCACTTACATGTAGTTCTCCATCCAAGTTAATATGGCTTCGATTGGGTTGAAGTCATGGGAGTATGGCAACCCTTCGACTGAAAAAATAGGCCTCTCGTTTAATTCTTAGATTATCTGGGTTTCTATGAGGGGGTGCGAGAGTTAGAATAATGTTAGATTTCGTGAGAATATGAATTATTGTGTGAATTAGATTTTCAAAGCTGGCATACGAGCTTGATGAAGTTGATGGGATTTACTTGTATTTATAGCCAGAGAGAAGATTGTCTGCCTGCTAGATCAAGGTCAATCACGTTTGTTCGGCAAAGTCGTTTCCAGAACAGAACGACATGCATGAATATTTGAGTAAATTAGTTCTTTAATCGAAGAGCATGACACACAAGAAAGACAAATATTTATGGAAAGAACAAGTACAGACGTACGCGGCTTATAATATGAATGCTTGAAAAGTTACTAGAGAGACGACTAAACGTTCAATACTAATCATTCTATAAAAACAAGTTCTCACTTTTTTGTGACAAAATTTGAGATGAAGTACATGTAGTAATAATTATTTAATTCCTGCTGGAGCTTGCTAGTTTTCTTAAATAATTAACTAATACTATGTAGTAATCTGCTATGGGTAGGTCCAACGACTCGATCATCTCTTTCGTTGATAAAATAAGCACAAAAACAACTTCGAAGTTTCCGCTAGAATAAATTTCCAACTTTATTTTGTGGCTAATCTCCTATGAATCTTCAATTGATTTGGGAGTTTATTTCCGCAGTTACTTAGTTAAGGTTGGAACGTAAAATAACCTCTTAAAAAGCCGAAGAGGAGTCTAATGAGTAGCAAAACTGGGTCGAGCAAAGGCTCCTGGCCGTTGTGCGTCGCCCTTGGCATTTCCTTTCTTGCGTTTTCCGGACACGGTTGATATTGTACTTTCATATCGATAATGTCCTGACAATCTTCCCTCAGATCCTGTGGATGAAGTTGTACCAAGCGATGTGTATGAAGAATTTTTGACAGATCTCGAATCCCCGCCTTGAACTCGATGTCTTTCTTTCTGACCATGTTTGTGAGTAGCACGATGAGATTTCTCGTTCTCACGATTCTTGCCCCTCATCCAGTCAAGATAGCGCGTCCACAAGATTCCTTTTTGCTGCTTTGCAATCTTCTTATCACGATCTTTTATTGCCATGCGCAGGATGGCTCTACGCTCATTTTCTTTCTCCCAATATTCAGTCCTATAGACATCCCAGTTTTCGCGAAAGCTGGGAGAAAATGGCTTTGGGAGTAGCAGTAATTTAATATAATCTCCGCCTGGTGCAAGATCTTCCTCATAACCTACGGATTTCTCGTTATTATTTGCTGGATGTGCGTCGGGTACTTGTTTCACTTCTGCTTTCTCGGCCTCTCTTAACAGTGTTGAGTCCACATATCGAAAGGAGGTACCACTATGGCCTGAAAATAGGCCATAAGAAAATAAGAATGATAGCATGGATAAAATTTCTGACCACCATGACTGTCTAATTACGACAAGTTTGCAATTGAATCCTCTTAGGCCTCTGTTCGTGCTATAAAGCCATCGACGAGGCCAGCGTACACCCCTTTCCCACTGTCCAGTTCCCCAAACCAAAATTCCAGTCACTATTCCACCAAGAAGACAAAGTTTCTCTAGGGCCTCAACGACCCAATATATGGAGCCCCCAACACCGTTTCCATCTTCTCTTGGCGCAAGAAAAAGAGCATAGAAAAAGTACATATTCCATAATGCCAACAGCGTCAGGAAGAACGTATGCTGCCGCCTTCTAGATCTTTGACGAAGCCATTGTGCACGAAGAGAAGCTTCGAGAATAAGTAGATTCAAATATACCTGGGGTGGGGATGATGGCAGAGAGGCTATTGGGTCTTGCAATGGCGTGGTGCCTATCGATCCAGATGTTGTTGCAGCTAAATTAGACAAAGCCTCAGGAGCGGTCCCTTTGACAATTTGGTCAAGGTCTGACATTGGGGTTAAGGAGCGATAACATCACTATCAATGTTTGATGATACGAGTCAAGGATAGCTTGACCTACAAAGCCGCTGAAACACACCCATGGAAAATGACGTCGGGCGACGCTAAGCCACTTGCGTAATAAAGTACATGAGACTGATTCATCTGTCCGCATGAAAGCAATTCTCACTTTCATCAATTTGTAAAGAAACATTCAAAGGCAACACAATTCACAAGTATTCTTTATGATATGCACCCGGTATCGAAGGAATTTTCTCAGTCCAGCTGGAACTCGAACCTATATTTTTATAATCTTACGTATATCTGGCATTGCAAGGTCTCTGCGATTATCCTAAATTTAATATCATAGCAACTTCTCTCGATTTGAAGCTGTTCTTAAATATCCTTATACTTAAATTTCCACTCCATGCAGCCTAATTCCGAGGATCAAGCTGACCCCAGCATGCAAGGTATATCGGTTGCTGAGAAAGCAAAACCTGACATCAAGAATAATCCCAAGGGGCCAAATTTTACACTCGGGTACAAAGATGCCGTTAGTCAGTGGTGGGCAAGTATATCACCTGCTGTAGCAGAATATAATGTGATGTCGTTAATACCCCTTGTGCGCAAATCCCCACACTTTTCTCAAGTCGGATCCGATTCAGTGTCAGAAAGTAAATCGCCAGATACAAACGCCCTAGAAAATCAATCTACAACACCCTCTAAAACTAGCCCTGTCAATGATCCATATGGCGCAAGGTCATGGTATTCCAATATGGTCACATTAAGTGGTAAGGATCGGGAGTTAAATGAATTTACTGTGGAGAGAAATGATGAAGTGGTTGAACAGAATCTTGTAATGTTACATGGCTATGGTGCTGGACTCGGTTTTTTTTACAAGAACTTTGAAGGATTAAGTCGGGTCAAGGGCTGGAAGATATTTGCGTTGGACATGTTAGGGATGGGCAGAAGTAGTCGGCCACCATTTAGGATACTGGCGAAAGATCAACCCGGTAAAATCAGCGAGGCTGAAAACTGGTTTATCGATGCTCTCGAAGAATGGAGGATCTTGAAGAAGATAGAGAAGTTCACGCTCCTTGGTCATAGTATGGGAGGTTACATGGCGGTAGCATATGCCCTCAAATATCCAGGCCGTCTGAACAAACTAATCCTCGTTTCACCTGTTGGCATTCCTGAAGACCCGCTTGGTGTCGAAGCAGATATGCCAGATCCAAAAATCTCTACCATTACAAATGAATTCACTCAAAGCCAGGATGAGACAATGAAGGAAAAAGGCACAAAAAAACATGGAGAGGTTCCACAGCGTCGGCAATTGCCAAAATGGCTTGTTTATCTATGGGAAGCGAATGTCTCTCCCTTTAGCATTATTCGTTGGTCTGGACCACTAGGGCCCCGCTTCGTGTCCGGGTGGAGCTCAAGGCGATTTTCCCACTTACCGAATAAAGAAAGCGATGCTCTTCATCAATATGCATACTCAATTTTCCGACAACGCGGGAGTGGGGAGTACGTTCTGGCATATATTCTCGCAGCTGGAGCTTTTGCTCGAAGCCCCTTAATTAACCGAATCCACAGAGTTGGTCGTCAGGAGTTACCTCGTGATACTTCTAATAACAGTTCTCCAAATCTAGAAACGAAGAAAGAAATGGGTATCCCAATTGTGATGATGTACGGTGAAAATGACTGGATGGACGTTGCAGGTGGTCTTGCTGCCGAGGAAAAAATTAAAGCAGAAAAAACGAAGGTTCTCAAAGACGCCAGTGAGTATGAGCGCCAGAAAGAGAATGGAAGTGCCAAAGTTTTGATCGTCAAAAATGCTGGTCATCATCTCTATCTTGATGGATGGGAAGAATTTAATCAAATCATACGGGAAGAAATGGAAGATACAACAAGACATGGAAGAAGAGAGAAAGGATTGCTCTGAACGCTGTGAATGATAGCATATTTTCTTTAATTTCTCTCTCCGCGACGCTCCACGAAAGCTCACCGACTAAATGGTCTAGCAATTCTTAATTAATAAATCTAGGAAGATGCACAAGTTTTTATCGAAATAAAATTACGGCGGCAGTTTCTCTTCATATGATAAAACTTTTATTCTAAGAGCTACCTAATCAAAATTTCAAGTCATCTGAACCTTCTACAGAGACGTTGATATATCATAATTTCTAGTTAACTTAAACTATCAGCTGTAATTGCAGGACCAAGAAATCAGCTATTTTTGCTAACTATTCTCAGAACTATATAATCTTTATAATACAAATTGTTGACCAACTCAGTCCATTCTGTGTCGCCCTCTTAATTAAAAACTTTTTTTTCGATAGGTTTTCCGTTTTTTTTTCTTCAAAAATGGCACATAACAAGTCTGTCAAGTTAAAGAAGTTACAATCGTTAGTATAACCTAATACAGGAGGCAATTAAGAACGAGTAAATTATTCGATTCTTCGTCTAATGCTAATTATGCCATATGGTCAACAATTTAATTTATTAGGGATAGAACTTTTCACCGCTGATTTTTCATGAATGACAACCCCGGCAATATTTATGCCATAAATACATGTATGTATCGCACCATCACAAGCTATCACTATTTTCCTTCCTGCCTTCTTTCTACAGATCCCTCTAGGTGTGTTCCCGAAATTCGACAACTTCTGCGATGATAAGAGGACTCACTGAATTAAGACAATGAAGTGAATTAATTGAATTTACAATACTCTAGTATAGCATCCTTTATCTAACTCCGCCACCTACAGCCTCATACAATCGGTACAATAGAGTAATCTCAATTGACTGAGTATCTTTGGTGTATTGTTTACATAGGAGGAATAGAAAAGTAGAGGCTGCGGATCAACGCCCCGAAAGAGACTACACAGGAACACACTGAAATAAGCTCAAAAGCAGACCAAAAGCATAAGATTCGAGATCAGAGAAAGACGGAACTTGCTTGACCAAACAGAAATATTCCTATTCAGTGGGCATTGTCTACCCCCTTTCCTTTTTTCAGGAGAGGCGGAGCATAAACTGACTTCTTTCTACACCCTAATTCAATGAATTTTATTGACTCATTGAAGCGCAACTCTTTAACGCTTTGATAAGTCCTCTAAATTAGCTGGTGCAAAGATTTCAAACAGAGCCCTTGATAAAAATTTTGAGATGGTGCGTCTTTTTGCAAAAGTTACAAAAAGTATTTATCCATCACTCTACCACTAATCGGAATCGCTAAGGGACAGAGACGTTTAAATGACACAAAGTACTCGCTCCGGATCAAGAGGAAGGAATTGAAAGCTGTTGTGAGCGATAAGCCACTCTCTATAGCTATCCTAAGTACGAATAAATTAGCCTCGCTATCGATTTAATCCTGGCGTCGTTGAGTTAAACTTTAACGAAGACAACAAATTTTGATGGTTTAGAGTGTAAGATCATGTGGTTTTGCTGCGCCCCCAAGTAAAAAGAGAGAAAAGTAGACGATACCCGCAAGTTTCCTAAATCTTGGTTCTAGTACAAGATAAAGAAGAATGCTGATTCTATCTGGAGAATCTCTAGTCGCAAGAAATAAATCGTCTCTTCAAAGCATATAATTATCTACCCATTGCCCGCGAGCTTTTACTCTAGGTTTTTGACAGTTTTTTTTAATATCATTGTATATAAATTTAGCATAGTGAGCGGTGATTAGGATAACTGAATAAATTCGAAGTTTAAATCAAAGTTTGAGAGTAATTCGAAAAACAATTGACATGTAATTAATGGAAAGAAAATGGGAGTCAAAGTATCCCACCCCCGTCTAATTTACCTTTAACTGTCTGGTTTTTTTTCGCGGAAGCTTTCTTTTGAGGCCAAACACGAGTTGACATGAGTGTGGTGTTACGGAATCACAATTACTAGTAATTAATGTAGATCCCTCCACATATGTTTCAGGGGTATTATTATCACGTGTATAGGTACTAATGTAGTTATGTCAACCGTCGTTTCCTTTCCTCTCTTTTACCTGTAAAGAATTATAATAGATTTTGTTTACGCCGTTTGATTGATTTACCGTGTTGTCCCCAAAATCAAGACATAACCAAAAATGAGATGCATAAACGTTATTCTAAATTAGCTAACCAGATATAGTAGGTAATGTGCATTTCTTCGCCGTAAATGAGCCATCCCCTGTCATTCATTACGAAAATTTTCACTTTCGAGAGATCAAACAACAGAACGCGCTACCATAAATGAGACAGCTTACTCATCC
>JAATOF010001920.1:0-10741 GCA_013170925.1 Podosphaera leucotricha | reverse complement strand
GGCAATTCCTACCTTGACGGCTACAAGCCCGAGCGCAAGGCGTTCTACGGCATCGTCGAGGCCGCCCTGACCGCCGATACCACGGTGAGCCTGGGCTATGCCTATCAGGACATCACCCCTAATGGCGCAACCTGGGGCGGATTGCCGCTGTGGTACAGCAACGGTTCTCAGATCGATTATTCCCGCTCCAAGAGCTATGGCCAGGACTGGAGCTATTTCGACAACACCCTCAAGACCGCCTTTGCCGAAGTCGAGCACCGCTTCGACAACGGCTGGACGCTCAAGAGTGTGTTCAACCAGTACCGCAGCGAAAGCGACTCCGAACTGGTCTCCCTGGGTGGCCGGCCTGACGCCACCACCGGGCTGGGCGCCTTACCGTTTGCAGTGGCGTCCGAGGGGCGTAGCCGCCAGAACACCTTTGATGTGATGGCTAGCGGCACCTTTGAAATGCTCGGCCGCCAGCACGACCTGGTGGTCGGCGCGACGAGCTCACGCCGCAAGGCCGGCCAGGACGATATAGCGCCCTTCTTCGCAGGCTTTACGCCGATCAACATCCATACCCTGAGCCCAGGCACGCCGCGGCCCAACTTCGACGCCATGCCGCATGTCCCGACCCGCACCGAGGTCAAGCAGAGCGGTGTCTATAGCGCGGCCCGCTTCTCCCTGGCCGAACCGCTGAAACTCATAGTCGGCGGGCGCCTGAACTATTACGAAGTCGACGACGACGCCAATGGCAGCACGTTGCACTACAAGAAGAACAACGAATTCACCCCGTACGCCGGCCTGGTCTACGACATCGACAGCACCTACTCGGCCTACGTCAGCTATACCGGCATCTTCAACCCGCAAACCGACTACCGTGACAGAGCTGGCAACGTGCTCACCCCGTCCAAGGGCAAAACCAAGGAAGTCGGCCTCAAGGCCGCCTACCTGAACGGGCGTCTGAATGCTGCAGTGGCGGTGTTCGAGACCGAGCTGGACAACGCCGCGCAGTTGATTCCCGGCGCGTTAACCCCAGGTGGGGCCAATGCCTATAACGGCGCCAATGGCACCAAGTCTCGCGGTATCGAGTTCGACCTACAGGGCGAGCTGGGCAGTGGCTGGAATATCTACGCAGGTATCGCCCACTTCACCGCCGAGGATGGCGACGGTGTGCGCCTGAATTCCCAGCTTCCGCGCACCACGGCCCAGTTCTTCACCACCTACCGGTTGCCCGGCGCGTGGGACAAGCTGACCCTCGGCACCGGCGTGAAGTGGCAGAGCCGCATCTACCAGGCGCCTGGCGCCGGCACCAGTACGCTGGGCGGGGAACAGAGCGCCTATGCCCTGACCTCATTGATGGGGCGTTACGCCCTCAGCAAGAACATCGATCTTGGCCTCAACGTCAACAACCTGTTCGACAAGAAATACGCCTTGCAGAAGGGTGACTTCGACACCGTGACCTACGGTGCTCCGCGCAACCTGATGGCGACGTTGGACTACCGGTACTGATTGCCCACAGAACGCGAGTCGCCGCTGGCGATTCGCGCCTCTACCACCTTGAACATGGAAAACCTGCTCATGCCTACCCCAAAACCGACTCGAGAGTTGGCAATACACAACGCGAACAAGGTCACCTTGTTCTGGTTGACGACGACTGTCGGCGCGGTGCTCTTCGTGACGTTCCAGTTGTTCTTCTACGTGAACGACTTCGTGAGAGCACAGGGCACCACCCCGGCAATAACCTTCGAGCCCGGCGTGCTATGGGTATTTCCCACCTTCTACGGCCTCTGGATCGTCACGGTGCTCCTCGCCCTGATCGAAGCCCGCAAGGCCCAGTGGGCTGTCCTGATCCTCGGCAGTCTGCTTGTCGTCCTCATTACCCTCGGAGGAATGAGCGACGGGTTGCGCGATGGCTGGTACGTCGCCTTCTCGGCGGTGTTCCTCATCACCCTGCCCGGCGTGTTCGCCATCGCCGCCAGTTGGCGTCACCTGAGCAACAAAGGAACCCACCATGTCGATGAATAGCACTGACTTCCCACTGGTCTGGACGAGTTTCGCCCAAGAGCCCGGACACGATCCCCAGAAGGACTTCGACGAGTTCGCGGCCAACCTGCAGCGCGGTGAGCCGTTCGTGCTGCTGAGCGATACGCCACCAGGCGAAGATCATGAGCACTCGCCGGAAGAAAAGAAACGCACCTCGCTGTGGATGAAGAAGCACAAAGCGCAGTTACGCAGCCTGGTTCTGGCCCTGATCATGGTCGAGCCCAGCTCGGCAAAGCGCCTGGGCTTCAAGGCTTTTGCAGGCCTTTTTGCCAAAGTCTGGGGCTACCCTCTGCTGTTTGCCGCTTCACGTGAGCAGGCCATAGAGATGGCAAATGAACTGCTCCGTAAGGAAAGATCCTCACGCTGATCGCTGCAGTTTTTGGAAACACGTGACGATCGCTTCTGGCCGCTTGCAGCGGGTGATCACGGGCGGCCGCCACGTTGTCAAATTGAGTGTCGATTAGAGGAGCATCGACTAGAGGTAAAAGGCACCTAAACAGGTGCCTTTCCGTGCCACGCTCCGGGGCTTAGCTTTTAGCGGCAATGGTGCTTGAAACCCGTACCTTCGAGGTCGGCATGATGGATGTCGATATCCCATGCCCGGGATTCGAAGCCGAGGTGTTCGTAACCCAGCCACTCCCAGAAACACTAGGCGTGAAAGTGTTTCTCAAGCGCACAGCGCAGTGACGCAGTACTGCCACGGTTATGCAGAACCGAAGAAGGAGACAGTTTTTTCAACCTGTCTCCTTCCCATTACCGCCCTTTTTAGACAACCGCAGCCGCCACCGCCCTACAACACTGCGCTCGACGCGCGCACCCTCAACACCTATATCGTGGTCTGTCCCCGGTTGTTCTTGTCCCCGGTTGTTCAGCAGTAGAATCGCCAGCAGCACCAGCATCGTCTCCCTCTACACCTCCACCCGCTTCGGCTTCGACGCCCTCGGCGGCCTGCTGGTCGGCCTACTTGCCGCCCACCTCGGCGCGCCATGGGTGATGGCGCTGGCTGGCGGGGTGTTGTTGGTTTATTGCATTTGACTTGGCGCGCAGGCTTGATAATGAACTGTCCGATATACCTATCGGTTCGATACCCGTTCGCTGGCTGCCTTGATAAGGGAGTCAGTTTGCTGTCGATATTATGATTGCTTACCTCACGCAATCATATATCCAAATTATGGATATAGTGTCGATGCATAGCCCGCAGATGACATCCTGAAAGAAAACTTCGGTTTGTTTATTTCTTTCAATACGCAGGTCACCAACAAAGAGTCAACCACCTAGCAGACCATAAACTGTTCCAATACCCGACCTAGGAAATCACTGATCAACTTCTCGCACAAAGAATGACTCATACCCCCTTCAACGGTTATCCTTTGAATCAACCTCCGTTTATCATGACGCGCATGAACACTCCTGATCAGAACCAACCTACGCCTGGCAGCCCACTTTGGTGGGCAGTGCAAGCACAGCGGCGCACCAAACCCAACGGCAGGGGGAGGCCCTCCCTTCCCTTTGATAAAATCATCGCTACTGCTCTAGAACTAGTAGAGGAAATTGGCTACCAGTCTTTCAACCTACGCGCACTGGCTGATCGTTTAGGCTCGGGCACAGCAACGCTTTACAGACATTTCGATTCTAAAGATGAGATATTGGTCTATGTGGCGGATAAATTCCTTAGCCGGCTGCTAGCAGAAGACCGCTACGAAGGACTTTCCTGGAGTGAATCATGCACACTCGCAGCAACCAAATTCTATCAACTGCTAAAATTTCATCCTAATGTTGCGCCCATAATCCTTGGCCAGGTACCGGTTGGCCCCAATGCCCTTGCCATTAGAGAGCATTTATTGTCCTTACTCCTTGACGCCGGCTTTGAGCCCAACATGGCAGCATCGGCATATACAACAATAGCGCACTATGTACTTGGTTTTGCCAGCCAGCTCTCTTCGGATGTGCAGTCAACCCCCGGAGCAAGCACTGAGCTGCTTGTCCTATTTAACAAGTTGGATCCAGAGCTATATCCAGCTACCATTCGATCAGCAAAACACCTTGCCCCCATATCCATTGACGATGAGTTCCATTTTGGACTTAAACTCATAATTCATGGCCTAGAATGCATCTTGAATAAAACGCTCAAACTTAATTAATCTATTCGAAGCGCATAAGTCATAAGCTAGAATATAGGCCCTGTATTCGTCACAGGGCTTAGCTTTTACTCGGAATTATGCCATCGAGGGTTACAGCGATTTCGCTTGTTTAATAAGTGACCTGTGAACAACCTTTTGGACAATTTTTTGCCGCAGTCGAGCCATGACATTGTGCGACTCCAAGACACTCACCAGGCGTTGCCCAGACTCTTGAAGCTCTTGCCGAATACTCTCTAAATCATCACCTTCTAGCTTGTGATTGCGCTTGCGCCACTCGCCACCAATCATTACGGCTTCGATGTTCGAAATACTAGCTTGCAGAGCCGCAGCGACAGGGTCATGGGCTGGCCACAAGTTCACAGCACGGGGGTCTATAACGACCAGATCGGCTTGCTTTCCAGGTTCGAGGCGCCCCACCTGATCATCAATTCCTAGCGCACGAGCTCCTTCGATTGTTGCCCACTGAAGCGCTTGTTTGCTGTTGATGGTGGCTGTTGGCGAGAAAATCCCCTTCGTCTGCCGATGTCGCTCATGATCGAGCCCGCGCTGCTGAGCCAATGCGATCCGGGCAGCAAGCAGAATCTCGCCAGACACAACAGAGTCAACGTCTGTACCCAGTGAGGGGGCAGCACCTAGTTTGAGTAGCTTGCCTGTGACCGGGAAGCCATGGCCCTGGCCGAGTTCGTTTTCCGGAGTCATGGTAAAACTGGCACCGGCCTTAACGAAGGTCTGAATCCAGTCATCCGGTATGTCATTACCGTGAACGATGTTCGTGCGCCATCCAATCAGATTGGCATCTCGTACAGCCTCCCAGGCCGCGCCTGGACGGCCACCACTTTGGTGCATGGACACGAGAAGATTGCGTTCATTTGCAGCTCGAAAATCGGCCAGGGCTATCTCCGCATTTGAGTACTGTGGGCCTGGGATTGCCATTCCAAGTCGAAGCAATTTATTACGTGCAATTGGGCCGTCCAATAAGCGATCAACTTCTTGTACAGGATGCGCGGTTTCACGAATTTTGTGGGAAGAACCATGCAGAAATACTGCGCGTATCCTGGCTTCGTTCAAGCCCTGAATAGCAGCGTCTGCATGTTCAGGAGTGCGTGCATTGTGGCACCAGTCACCTATCGTCGTAGTCCCACAATTGATTTGGTTAATAGCGCAGGCAAGTGCCGCGACCCTCATATCATTTGGCGTGTAATGAGCAGCCAGACCGCCGTGCACTTTTGACAGGTACTCAAGCAGTGTCCAATCTGCACCCACACATCGAAGGCCTGCTTGCCAGCTATGCAGATGTGCATTGACTAAGCCCGGAATGATGATGCGCCCCGTAAAGTCGATAACATCTGCATCTGTTACCTGTAGATCGCAAGCCATGTCGGAAATCTGATTATCTTCGATCAGGAGATCTAAACGCTCAGCATCAGGCCGACCGCACACCATCGTGATCACTGTGGCGCCACGCAGTAATTTTCTTTTCATTGGCTATCGCCCCGCCGCTAACGTAGTTTGTTGTTTTGGCTAGGCGCGACTACAACGGCGCCATTCGATTGATTACCAGTTGGGTCGAGTCGGCCATGTTGCGTGTTGCAATGTGCGCGATATACCCATCGGGGCGGACTAGTACTAGCGTGTCGCTGCTCAAGCCATAGGCTTTGCGTAATGTGCCTTTGGCATCCTTCAAGGAGAGTTCGGCGCTAAAGGAGGCCGGCGTATCAATCAGAACGCGCTTCAATTGCGCTCCAGCAGTAGGGCGCTTGATACGCAGCGCTTCTTTCGCTGCTGAATCGCCAACGGCGATCAGGGTGAAGTGTGGCCCCGCAAAAGCATCGAACAGGCGAAGCGGCTGGCCATTAAGCGTTTCTAGCACTGCATCGGGGGCGCGATCCCCAACAGCTAGGGTTGTAGTAACTGCGCTCCCCTCCGGAGCAAGCACACCGCCCCGGTAGCTGATGGCTAGCTGCTTCTCATCCTTTCCTCGGCGGATGCTTGCAGGATCTCGCTTTGCAATGCCTTCATATTTTTTCGTCGAAATGGCAAGCACGGTTGCAGCTATGGGTTGGCGCTCCGCTTCATAGCTGTTCAGTAGCTCTTCTGAAGCTCCAGCGAGCACCTGCCCAAGCTTCCACCCCAAGTTGTATGCGTCCTGGATACCCGTGTTCAGACCTTGTGCTCCTGCTGGGGTATGAACGTGAGCAGCATCTCCCGCAAGAAAAATTCGACCAACTCGATACTGCTCGGCCAATCGAATGTTGGGCCGGAAGACTGACTTCCAGCGAATGCTGTGCATCAGGACTTTCGAACTGCGAAGGCGCTTTTGGATGCGCTCATTCAGGTCGGGCAGATCCAATTTGGGTTGCTCTTCTGGAGATAGCCTGATCATCCATTGAAAAAGCTCGCTATTAGGAAGAGGGCAAGCCGCAATGAATTGGCCGCTGCTACCTGGCCAGATATGCCACCGTTTGCGAGACAAACCGGTGGTCACCGCGTCGACGATGATCATCCGATCCTCCTCGTGAGTTGAACCGGTAAATGCGATACCAAGCTTCTGACGAATCGCACTAGACCCACCATCCGCTCCCACCACATAGCGAGCTGTGACCGTCTCTGTACCTTCCGGTGCGGACAGGATGGCTGTAGCGGCGTCGTTGTCTTGGCTGATTTCTATCAATTGCGTATCAAACTCGACCTGTTTGCCGAGTTCGTTGAGGCATGCATGTAGGGCGGCATCCGTACGGAATTGGGGGATCAGCAGGGTGTTGGGAAACGGTATGTCGGATTTGGGCTTATCAGTGGACATCATTCGCCATGGGATAGTCAGCGGCCCGATATGGATCCCAAGAAGAGGATAGTCACATCCAGCAGCTAAAACATCCTTCAAGGCGCCCAAATCTTGTAGAACTTCGAGTGTTCTTGGCTGCACGCCCTTGGCGCGAGAACCATCAAAACTCTTGGCCGCTTTATCAATAATGCGGATGTTAAGGCCGCGCCGTACAAGGTCTATAGCCAGAGCCGTTCCGCTAGGCCCCGCACCCACCACGAGAACGTCGATAATATTGTTATTCAAGGAGAACCCCTATTTTCCTACAGCCAAGAAAGACACGATTTTTTGAGCAACGAAGTGTGTACGCTCGAATGGCACCATGTGCCCGCAATCCAGAACATGACATTGCTGCGGTTGAAGTAAAGTTTTGGCATCATTGATATGAGTGATCGGTGTGACGCGATCTTTACTGCCCCAAATCAACATTGTCGGTATGGGTGAGTCACCAATTGACTTATACAGAGGCTGTTGCATGAACAAGCCGAAATTAAGTAGCGTGTCAAACACGGCGTGAGTAGAGCCTTCGTATCGGAATGCATCGCTGAGCATTGCGGAAAGCTCTGGCGCATGAGTGCGGTCTTCTAGATCGTTCGCCTCATGTTTCTTTAGCCACTTCTTTCCCAGATACTTGGCAAAAAGTGAGAACAGTCGCTCACTGCTCTGCAACCAGCGAAGGGCTGCCGGCTTTTCTGAAAGCCCTGCTGGGCCTGCCACGGTGAGTGTTGCAACTGCTGAGGTGTTCAAAATGGAATGTCCCATGGCAATGAGCGCTCCCATTGAGGCGCCTACCACGTGGTATTTCCTGCCTAGGTTCAATGCCAGAATCAGCTCTGAAAGCTGGCGAACGAACAATGCACTGTCGTATCGCTCTCTTACTCGATCTGAGTAACCTCGTCCGTAGGAGCTGTAAACCAGGGTGCGAAATCCTGCCTCGCGTAGCTGTTCAGCGATGCGATCCCAATACAACAACGGAACTGTGAGCCCCCCAACGAGAACTACGACCTCTCCATCTTCTGGGCCTGCCAGTTCGTAGTGGGTGATGCCATCGGAGAGCGAAATGAAGCTCCCACGCAGGGTTGAGCGAGAAGACGTATTCAGCTTGAGGTTTTCATCTGGAAGCACGAAATACTTCATGCAGTGCCCCCTAAAGTTAAAGTCTTGTTCGCTGCAAGCGAACGCAGGTATTCCTCAATAGCGTCAGCAACCCAGACGGGATCTTCCTCAGGAAGTAAATGCCCGGCATCAGGGTGTGTCCTCTCAATGCTGTTCTTGATATCGCTAGAGAAGTTCTGCCCATCGATACTGGCACTACGAAGCACCAGGGTTGGAACTTTGATGTGGCTGATTTGGTCACTGCGGTCTTTTTGATCGGTATTGGCAAGGTCGACGAAGGCAGACCTGTTGCCGGGCAGAGACATGAGGTTGTGCACTCTGTCCACCATTGCGCTGTCGACAATGGTGGAAGTGCTTCCAACTGCTGCCTTTAGGTTCTTCTTCGTGGCACTGCGCGGTAGCCAGCGGCGCAGCAGTGGCCTGGCCAGAGGGTTGCGGGCTAGGCGAAGTCCCGCTGGGATCGTCTTTCCGGGATAACCAGTTGCATTGATCAGTACGACCGCATCGAGGCGCTCGGGCTCATCCAGCGCTAGGTTCCAGGCGATATTGCCGCCCAGAGAATTGCCGACCACTGTGTAACGCGGCAGGTGGAGTGCCTGCATAAACCGACTGATGACCGACACATAAGCTTCTATGCGGTAGTCACGGTCTTTCCGGGGCCCCGTTAAACCTGCCCCTGGAAGATCCAGACAGATCGTTGTGAATGAGCGCGAAAGCCTGGTGGCTACTTGCTCGACGCCTTGTAGCGAGGAGCCGCTACCGTGGAGGAGCAAGACGACAGGCCCTTTCCCAGCACGCTTGTAGTGCAGCTTTAGGCCATCAACAGTGGCAAACAGCGAATCTTTGTGAGGTTCAGACCACGAGTTCATTTTGAGGATTTGCCCTGACCGCTATTAATGGATACGATGTATCCACTAATCGATCCTGTCAAGGCTCAAGCAAAAAAATGAGTAAGCCCTGCTTTCCTGCTCAGACGAGACGGCTCAACGATTCGAGCGAGCAGCCCAACGGCCCTGATTCTGCTTACGAGGGCTCGGAGGGCGAGCCGCTAATGCCGATCTGGATGACGGCGCTTTTTGCCGCAGCGTGCGGATTTACTGTTGCCAACTTGTATTACGCACAGCCCCTGATCGGCGTCATTGCGAGCTCTTTGAACATGCATGCGTCGGCAGCAAGCTTCGTCGTGACGTTGGCGCAGTTGGGGTACTGCGCAGGGCTGATCTTCCTGGTTCCCCTTGGCGACCTGGTTGAAAATCGGCGCCTGGTTGTTTGTTCCCAATTGGCACTCGTTAGCGCCCTGGTGACAGCCGCTCTATCACCCACATCTGGACTGTTTTTGTTAGCGATGTCGGTGCTGGGTGTCAGTGCTGTTGCTGCACAAATGCTCCTGCCTATCGCCGCTCACATGACGAGAGAGTCCAGTAGGGGGCATGTCATAGGAACAATCATGAGCGGGCTCTTAATGGGGTTCTGCTCGCCCGCCCGGTATCGATCCTCATCGCGGACGCATTTGGCTGGCGTACCGTATTCATGGGATCAGCCGCGCTCATGGTTGGGTTGACTGCACTGCTCTCACGGAGTTTGCCAGTGCGGCGTCCTTCTATCTCTCATGGATACGCAGAGCTCATTGGGTCGCTGTGGACGATTTGGCGGACGACACCTGTGCTCCGTCAGAGAGCGATATACCAAGCGTATCTGTTTGCGGCCTTCACCCTGTTCTGGACAACGATCCCACTACAGCTGGCTTCCCAGCCTTTCGGGCTTTCTCAAACCAGCATTGCGCTATTTTCATTGGCTGGGGCGTTGGGAGCAGTAGCCGCACCTATCGCAGGCCGTCTTGCAGACAATGGTTGGAGTCGTGCGGCTACTGGTGCATGCATGGTGATGGTGGCATCGGCCCTCATGCTCGCCGCGTGGGGCGCCAAAGGCTCGCTAGCCGCCCTGGTGGCCGCGAGCGTGCTTCTAGATGTGGGGGTTCAGGCCAGCTTGGTGATCGGCCAACGCGCCATCTACTCGTTGAGTCCGGATCAGCGCAGCCGCTTCAACGGGATTTATATCGCTGTGTTCTTTGCCGGTGGAGCGCTCGGGTCAGCTATGGCCAGCCTGTTGTTCGCTCGCGGGGGCGGAGAACTGGTGAGCGGGGTAGCACTGCTCTTTCCACTCATTGCATTGGCGATTTATGCGAACAGTTGGAATGACCGATAGCCCTGTACAACTTACCGCTACTCCACCGCCCCCTTGCTCACCCGATACTCCCCCGGCGTCACCCCCGCATTGCGGGTGAAGAACCGGCTGAAATAAGCCGGGTCCTTGAAGCCAAGCTGGTAGCAGATTTCGTTGACCGAGCTGCCGGTGAACAACCGCAGGCGCTTGGCTTCCTGCATCAGGCGGTCGAACACCAGGCGTTTGGACGGCAGGCCGGCGATGCGGCGGCAGATGTCGTTGAGGCGCGCCTCAGCAAGTAGCCCGGACATCCGCCGCAACGATGGATAAAAAAGCGTCATCCACCTTATGGCGAAATCTCGGGTAGGGTGGACAGCGCGAAGCTTGTCCACCTCGCTTCACACTCAAAGATGCTGCCCAAGCGCGATGACGCGGGGCTCCGCGAGCGCCTCCTGACGCACAGGGAGCCAACCGC
>JAATOF010001914.1:0-12854 GCA_013170925.1 Podosphaera leucotricha | reverse complement strand
TGCTGCTTCGTTTCCTGGTATGCCTTCGTGACCCGGGATCCACTTCACGTGTACCGGTGTTACCAGACCATCCACCCACCATCGGAATCTACAGACACGCCAGTGGAATGATGTAGTTTTTCCCGTCCGCAACGCTTGCGCCGCTTCGGCATTGTCGAGCATGACATAGATTGTCGTGATGCGACGGCCGCCAAGGTTCGTGATGATCGCTTCGAGCGCTGCCATGGCCCCGTGAACTTCCGCGTCGTAAACTTCAGCCCCCACCAAGGGACCAGAGTCGCTGAGCTCAAGGTTGGTGATGGTGCCGCCAAATTAAACAGTGAAGCCCCATCCCGCACGGGACTCGGCTCCGCTAGATCCATCGCTATAGGCGCATAGGCAACCTGGGGGGAGTCGGCTGAGCCATTCCATCGTGGTTTTGGCAGTTGTTGTTTTGTCCGTTTTGCAGAGGCGCGCTAGCGGCGGGCTGGGCTTCCAGGGGGGTGGTGGAGCTTCGGTATCGGGCAACAGTCTCGACGCTCTCTGTAACCTGGAATTGTGGGTTCTTTCTGATGGATTCGGGCCCCTGTTGGATATTCGTAGGCAGAGTCGGCGTCTTGCAGCATGTGTGCTTTCTAATGCTCGAAGTCGCAACGGGTGGTGTTCGTCCAAGCGGCGGATTCTGGCAGCAAGCATGAGGCGTCGTTCCTCAAGGAGAACTTCTGCTGGTGAAATTCCTGTTTCCCTTGGCGATAGATTGATAAACAGCAGCATAACCATAGTTACACGGGCCCTGTGTATATCACGTGACTATATCAACGTCACGCCATGACCATATTAATTTTTGGCCCCAAGCCGACACAGTCTCAACTATCGACACTCTTTCCCTATTTTCAGGACCCTCAAAATAAGCCTTCTCACTCTTACAACTGACCAGTGCTCTCGAATTACTGTACACCCCCAATACAATCCCAATCTCGTCCATGTTC
The DNA here is from genome assembly GCA_013170925.1 of Podosphaera leucotricha. Lineage (NCBI taxonomy): Eukaryota > Fungi > Ascomycota > Leotiomycetes > Helotiales > Erysiphaceae > Podosphaera > Podosphaera leucotricha. The sequence goes on along the minus strand of JAATOF010001914.1, from coordinate 11,886 downwards.
CAAATATCAGCATGTTTGATGTTTAGGTCTTGTAGATATCCGGTTGAATGAATCAAGAAAGTTTTTGATGTTCTCGGATGTAGATGCCTTGGATCTATAGGCCTCAAGCTTTCTTCTAACAGTAGAATGAATCCGAGGATTACGGCTTAAAAAGCTATTGATCCATTCTTTGCCTAGAGGTTTCTGATCCCCATTTCTGATCCCCATTCGCCCTCGTTCTTTTGGAGGCCATTTCACGAGCTCTGCAATAGCTAGGAGGAGATCCTCTAGCCTCTTCATTCAGAATCCAATCGACCAAAAAATCTTCTTGATCTGGGCCTAGTCGCTAGCAATGCTGGAAGACAATTGTATGGCTCCTTGACCCATTTAATCTCGACCTTAGAGCGGTTCTTAGAATAGCATACGCTTTAGCAGCTGCATTTTCACTGTTAAATCTACCATCTTCAAGATCCTTAATTGCAGATCGAACTAGTTTCGGAGTTTTTCACTTTAACGAGTTTTGTGATGAGATATTCTACAATAAAAATATAGTTGATAATTTTGGAGGGTGACGATGAGGGGAGGATCCAAAAAAGCCAACACCTAGTTATGCACAGGTCTTAGGTAAGCCTCCATCCTCAACCCAGGCTAACACCTCACAGCAGCCAAGAAAACCGGCTCCAGTACCATCACAAGCCCCAGCAGCTTCAAGTCCAAAAACAAAAACACCCTTAGAGGAAAAAAATGTTGTGATATTAGTAATCACTTAAGGTAGCTCTGTACCAGTGCACCTACTTAATTCTTTATGGGATAACATCAACAAAGCAATTAGTAAGATTGCAGTTTCCAGAATTTATATATCCCCCCCAAAAAATGTCGTCCTCACTTGTTTTAACTCAAATACCTGAAGAGATGCTGAGAGAAAAGTCCGAGTGGAAAAAGGTCTTCCAAGGATGGCCAATCTCAAAAGTTCAACAAGTTAAAAATTGGCTTACTGTAGTAGTCCATGCAGTGCCAAGTCACCTTCCAATTACTTCTTCTTACTGGTACCCCTAAGCTAGCTCATAGCTATGTGGTACTAACAGTAAGACCTGAGAAAGAGAAAAAAAGGGTTCTGAAGTCAGGACTCCTTACAAGCGGCCTACTCAAAAGGGCTGTAAATTATGCACCAAATGCAGAAAGAAGTCTATGTTGAACATGTTTAAGATATGGTCATTATTCCCTCACCGGCAAAAGGCAACCAGTGTGTGCTTTCTGTAAGGGTAACCATCTTTCTTCAAGTCATCAATGCACAGTATGCAAGGCACCAACCAATTGTGATCACCATCCTATCAAATGCTTTAATTGCAATTCTTCTTCACACAACACACTGGAAAGAACAAATTGTGAATTATATAAGGCACTTTCATGATAGAACAACTCAAAATCAGCCAACATAATGCTGCCAAGGGCAAAGATATCATGCATTCTCTCTGAAGTTTCACTGAAGGAAAAAACCCATACGATATTTGTTCAAGAACCATATGTTTACTTTAACAAATCTACCCAGTCTTACTCAACCCTGTCACACCCCTCTTTTCATACAATTCTTCCCTTTTCTCCATACACTACCAAGCCCAGAGTGGTTACTTATGTTAATTGACTTGTAGCATTTGAATTTACAGCAAGAACTGATCTTATTTCTGATCCTGATATCCAAATATTTGAAGTTTCAAAGATCTTAGAGAGTTTTTTCATCTCCCATATCTATCATGAGAAATCCAATAGAGAAGGTATTCTCCAAACTACTCTGGAGAGATTTTATCAAGCCAAGGTTCAAGTGAACAAGCTATTTTTACTTCTGAGAGACCTGAATCTTCATCATCCTTGATGGAATCCCATGATTCAGAGTCCTTCTCTTCCTGCCCAAGAATTCTCTGACTACATGAGGAGACATAGTGCCAAGCCCTTGGTAGATCCAGTGATTGTTGAAGAATTTAGAGGTACCTTTCATAGATCTAATTCAAGAAGTACTTCTATTATTGATCATGCATTTGCAGCTGGCTTCCAAAAACGTCAGTGGGAACATTGGAGCTATGGAGAAAGCACAGGATCTAATCATGAAGTTATCCTGTTTCAATCATCTATATTTTCATCTGATCAATCCACACCCAGTCTCCCTCCCAGATTTAACATAAAAAGAGCTAACTGGGAATTATTTCAAAATAATTTATCATCACTTGTCTACATACAAGATCGATTTATGTAAAGCAATCAGAATCAACGATATTTATGAAATTGCAAAGCTTCTCCAAAATATCATACTTGATGCAGCCAAGGACTCAATCCCTAGATCAAGGTCATCCTGCCATTCTAAATCATGGTGGACTGATGAGCTAACTGATATAAGGAAGGAAATCCATTTTGCAAAAAGAAGAGCTAAGAAGTCTTGGCTTCCAGAAGATTTGGAGACAGCTAGAACATTGAGAAATCATTACTTTAGGAGCATTTCTCATGGGAAAAAGAGCATTGGAAGAGTTTTCTTTCTGAAGCTAAGAATAAAATTTTATTCAAAGCATATAATTATTCCAACCCTAAGCATTTTCAGAATTCCATCATCCCAACACTTCAATATAACACAATCAATGTATCATAGGCTAGAGCCTGAGTTCATAGGCTGCAGCCTATATGCCGGTCTGCCAGTCGGTGCTTATGTGAAAGACTAAATTCAGATGCAGGACGCATCCAGGAAAATTCTACAAGACCTAGGGTGAAGACTTATGCAGTTCATGTAGGTCTCATGCAGGTACAAACCTTTATGTTTGTTAATAACTTAAAGTAAGACCGACAAAAACCAGATGAAGTTTCTAATTCTACATGAGGTCAATTATTGACGGGCCAAAGAGCATGGTCAAGACGGCGGTAAAATCTGGAAATTCAAGTTGATGACATTATATAAGAAGGACCTCTCTCACCCTCAGTTATTTCTTTACTTACATATTTTCTTGTATTTAGCTCTGAGTTAGTTGTGAATAACACTTACTATAAGACCCTTTACACAATGGTGAAGTAAAAGTAGCAACTGCCTTTGCTGACAAGTGTGAAGCATTGATTGGTAATTTATTCCCTAAAGTATGTTCATCATCTACCAATACTAATGCTGATGCTCAACCCCAATTACACAAACAAGCTTATGATAACTCAGATCGGTTTCTTACACCAGGTAAATCCCCCTCTCCATCCTCTACTAATAAAACAGAACCCTCTAGGTGCCTCTGGAACTGGCCTGATCTTACTCTGGGGAAAATCTTCCATGCAGTCCCTGCTAAGAAGACAGCCCCTGGGAGTGATGGTATAGAATGGATTATCATTCAGAAAGCTCTGGAAAAAAATCCCAATTTTTTTCTACAAGTCTACAGATTTCTTTTTAATTGTGGTAGTCACCCTAACCTTTGGAAATCCTCTGTGGGGATAATTATCCCTAAAAGAGGCAAGCCAGATTACTCTGCCCCTAAGGCTTATAGGCCTATTTCACTAATTACATGTCCTTCCAAACTATTAGAAAGAAAATATGCTAAAAGAATTTCTTGTCTTGCTCATACATTAGCAAATCTTCTCCATCCCAGTCAGATGGGTGGAAAAAAGCAAAGATCCGCTATTTATACAGTCCTATTACTTCAAAATTTTACTGAAAAACACATTAATCAGAGAAAAATTGTCTCTTCACTTTTCCTTAATGTAATGGGGGCCTTTGATAGACTCTAGCCAAGTAAGCTGATTCAAGTTTTAGAAGATCTTCACTTGCCTTTCTCATTTATCTCTTGGGTCTCATCATTTTTATCCGATAGAAAGATCTCACTTCTTTTCAATGGTCAGCTTAGTTCAAGTTATTCTGTCACCAGGGCTCTCCAAGGTAGTCCTATTTCCCCTCTCTTATTTTTAATTTCCATCAGCAAGCTCCTTTCATCTATTCCATGTTAAGATCTATTTGAATTATCCTATGTTGATGATATATATATTTCCTATGCTTCTACCTCTGAAAAAAAATATAACAGCACTGACAAATTATTTAAATGTCTTTCTTTCAAAAGCAGACTCCTAATATAACCTTCGGAATTTCCAAGAGTGAGCTTGTTCATTTATGTAAGAAAAAAGTACTGATTTCGAACCCCATTTCTATAGGTAACTTAACCCTTCAACCAAAATCCTCTATCAAGTGGCTAGGGGTATGGCTTTCACATAATCTTTCATTAAACCCATGTTGAAAAAAGACTACATCCAGCCCAAGGGTCTCTGCAGAGACTTTCTTCACTTTCCTCAATATTGGGGAGACTACTGGCTGGTCAGAAGCTTCAGATGCGAATAATTGACTGCACTTGACAACAGTTGGTTTGATGCTCGCATTCACTCTCCAAGCAGTGAGGGCATAACCATGAAGTAACAGCTGGCGTCTAGAGGCCATGCGTCGATTAAAGAGACGGAAAATCAAAAGGCTTAGGTTTTAATGCACTAAAACAACTATATCTAACATGTATCATCCCTACATTGGACTATGGCTCAGTGCTGTGGTACAATAAATATGGTACAAGAAAGTTGTCAAAAATGTGTGATAAACTGCAGAAACAAGCTACTATTATCTATTACAGGTGCCTATGAGATTAGCCCAAGTAAGGCTTTGGAAGTTGAAGCTGCCATTCTTCCTACCTTGGTGAGACACTTTAAGTCATCAGTATTTTATGCTCTAAGAATGATAAAATTTCAAACAAACCATCCATTATATTCTACATTGTCAAATTCATTGCAAGATGAGCTAGATTTTCCATCTGAATTTGCTGACCTAGGTATCTTTGCATTTCTAAATTCGAATCCCAGCACCCAGCTTGAGTGATTAGCCCTATTTCTGAAGGGTCACTCCAATTCATCCAAGCTGGATGGATTTAATGCCAAATGGTTACCACCATGGGATTCTAGAACACTAAATATGTTCATTTCCAACCTATCAAAAGAGGAAGTTAAAGTTCAACATTTAGATTTACTCAGTACTATCCCTACTTCTTTTTTTTAATTTATACTGATGGATCCTTGATAAGGATAAAGGATGTGGGATAGGTATAGTTATCTATCTACCATTCTCTAGGGAACTTAGATGTCTTTCCTTTAATTTGAGCAAAAATTCGGGCATTAATGCCGAATCATATGCCATATTAAAATCTCTTCAGTGTATATCTAAAATCCAAACTAACGCTAATTGTTATTTATTTTCTGATAGTCAAGTAACTCTTCAGAGACTCTCTCGGTCTTCAAATTTCTTTTCATACAAAATTAGAGCCCTTAGCTCTAAAATGAACCTCAAAATACAGTGGTATCCAGGCCTCCAAGGCATAGAAGGCAACGAACTTGCTGATAAGCTTGCAAGGCAAGGCCTGGGCAGAGCATTACTTAGAAAAGATCTATTCACTACTTATTCCTTCCTTGTAGAGAGCATTAGAAAATCTATCATTTCTGCATGGGAAACTGATTGGACTAAGCAAGTGCTTAGAGAAGAGGAGGGTAAAAAAGCAATTGGCTTGGGAAGGTTCTATAGGATTTCTGTAAGGAAATCTAGGCAATTGACTTAAGAAAACATAAAAGGGGTACTCAATCATCATATTTCTAAGCAAGAACAGGGTTTGGAAACACCTTGGCTTATCTTCACAAAATTGGAAAAGTGTGCAGTGATCTCTGTAACTTCTGTCACAGGGAGAGACAGACTATGGATCAGCTGCTATTAAACTGCCCCCAGTTTTCTGTTCAAAGAAAGATGGAATTTGAGGGATTAGAGCCCATAAACCTTAAGATTATTTTCAACACCAAAGTGGGCAGAGAGAAACTGTTTAAGTACTTGGAGAAATCTAAGTGCATTAGCCTACTAAAGGAATAGGGAAAAAAATATCTATGTAGGAGTAGCTTTTTTGTGAATTATTTCCTTGACAATGCAATTAAATATTTTCTTTTATTTGTATTATTTTTTGAAGTCAATTGTCATAGCTATTAGGGTTGAATACAAAATGATTTAAAAAATAAAAAAGAGAAGAATAGGGGGGGGAGATGAGGTGAGGTGAGGTCCGAGCTTATGATCACACAAGTATTGCCTGCCTCAAATATCGCCTGCCAATTGATATCGTTTAGTGTAGTGGTATTAAGTCCGGGCCACGCTTCTTAACATGCCAATAGACCAAGCTACTGAGATATCTGACCCAACCTGGTTCGGAACTCTACTCTGATAAAAGCCTGCTGACATACTGTCATGAAATAAGGTGGCCATCACAAGGCAGGCAAGAACTTGTGGTTACAAGGTTGAGTAAAGCTAAGGAATCAACGCCTAAAAATTACAAGAAGGTATTTATATGTGCGAGTTAAGCGAGCAATACGCTGTTAACAAAGCAGTAATATACCTATCACATGACACATACGGGATATCAATTAGATGTTTAATCGTTGTCTGCGAACAACGATCATTCTCAGGTTACGGCAACCCAAGCACCAATCATTGGAACATTGGAGCGATTAATAGGGCTCAGAATGAAGGACAGACAACATTAGCAAGCAAAGTAGTCAAGGCAAGACAAGAAATTATTGGGAGGGCTAAAATTTTACAGCTCAAAGGCAGGCTTATCTTTTAGAAGATTTTCTATTTGAATTTGAGATGTAGAATCATGGTATCCCGACTTACCAGACATTCCTATCGTCCTATGTATCGACATATGTTTTCATTTACACTAGTAACTCTAACTCTCGTACCCCCCCCCCGAGAATTTATAATCAAAATTACTCATCTGAGAGAGCTTATCTGTATATTATATTGGAAAGTGCAAATTTTTGGTATTTCAAAATCTGAATTAGCCTTCAATAGTACAGGAAGCTGAACTTCAGTGTATCATGGCAAGGAGGAAAGTGCTGTACAGTACCTCATTACATTAATATTAATTACATGGGTTCACTTACCCATGCGCCACTGTTGTAAGTAATCGTTGCTTGGTACACCAGTTAGTGTTTTGGATAGTTTAATTGAACACCGTCATCCGGCAAACAATAATTCATTACGTCGAGTTGTATTTTTCGATCCAATAACCCCGAGATAGTTTGCAGTCCGGTCAAGTTATTAGAACCTATTTTTGATGGTATCTGAAAAGGATTTTCCCTTCTCTCGCTACTTCAATGTAATGAATTACAGGAAAACTCAAACCATTCCCTTCTCCTGCGATGCCAACAATATCAACCAGTATAAATGTCATACTTTTTGCATCTATTAATTTAAAACTGAATGAACGGGCTCAAGAGAAAGGCTGGTGAACTCGCAGAGCCCAGTGTATCTGCTGAGTGTGTATGTTTACAGCTTCTGTCATAGAAAATTACTGAAACTACTTTAGGTAGAAACTCAAACCAAACAGTCTACGCATAAACTCCAACAAATTGGTACGATGCTATGGGGTTGGTGTAAAACGTTCTTCACAAATGATGTCTCATCTATTACTTCAGAGACCGGACAGTCCTCCTGTATGCTCATCGATCCATATTAGATGCAAAAGCTAACATTTTATCAGCACCAAAAACAACGCAAGATCAACCCCCAAAGCCTCAAGCAGTGCGCCGAGAGCCCGCATGTAAGCGCCAGAAAACGGAAAATGTCCAGGCCACCTTGTTAAGGGCAAAATCTATGTCCAACCTCAGAATCAATAGAAATAAAAAAACCATTGATGTTAGCGGATGTAACACAGAGCAAGCTCGCCAAAGAATCGATAACTTTTGGGAACCAAAGCCCATGCCATGGACAAAACAGCAATCCTCTATACCCCAAAGTGATGAAGCAAAATCTATTAAATCCGAAAATAGTTTTCTACAAAGATGGAATTCTCATCCTGTCGTGTCTACGGAAGAGCAAAGCACTATCATGCAGCAGTCATATTTCAGGAAGGAAGCATATTTTGGACTTCAATCGAATAGGCCCTCCCCGTACAACGAGAGTCTAGAAGAATCACTTCAGAATCTTTTCCTCGACACACAGCAATCATTTGCGCTTTCGCAATTTAAGACAGCACAGAATTTAGCGCGTGAAAAAGAAAAGAAAGAAAAAGAGAGAAAAGCCGCTATCGAACAGGCAAGGAAACGACGTTCACACCGTTCATTTCCACAGCGAAGTCTAGTACAAAGCTTAACCCCTAAATGGGAAAGCACGGTTTTAAGAGCACACCGTAGCAGTTGGGATGAAGTTTTAACGACATCTATCGACGGAACTGAGTTAAGATTAAAAGACTTCAAGACGTTGCTAGATCACAGGGCGTGGCTTAATGACGAAATTATCAATACTTATCTTGAGTGGATCGTAGATGGTGCCAACAACATCGCAAACAAAGAAGCTGTCTCTTTTGGCTTAAAACCAAGTAATACCCCTAAATTCATATGCCATAACAGTTTTTTTTACGACAATCTACGCAAAAAAGGACCAGCTGCTCAAGATAGGTTGATGAAAAGAAAAGGAGCTTCAGGTTTATCGCTTCTAAAGGTTGACTCTGTATTTGTACCTATTTGTAGCGGCGCCCACTGGACGCTCGGAGTGGTGAGGCCTGTCACAAGAACCATTGAGTATTTCGATTCTATGGGAGGAAACCCATCATTATTTTTTAATCATATGCAATGCTGGCTAAAGCATCAACTAGGAGAAGCTTATCATCCGAATGAATGGTCTACTCCAAGGACAGTATGTGCACGACAGACAAATGGTTATGACTGTGGTGTTTTCGTATGCACCAATGCATTTTGCGTTGCCGTAGGACTTGAGACTTCTTGCTACAAGGAAGCTGATATGACGCGACAAAGAAGGAATATCGCAGCTGTATTGATCAATCGAGGGTTCCATGGGGAGTTTGCTTGGAAGATGCGGGAAGAGGGGCTTGTTTATTGAAGGTTGGCAATTGTCTTGGAGTTCTTAAGGAATAAAGTTTGTAGTCTGCGAGATACCCTGTTATTTAATTATTACTATCTTACCATCTTTACTGTGTTGGTCACTAGTGCTACCCTCCCCTTGATGTCAAGAATTGAATTTCAGTAACAAAATCATTTCGAGGGAGCTTAACATCTAAATTATAAAGAGTAAATTGACTATTGTCATTATTTGATTTCCAGTTAGCCTCCTATTTCATCCCCTATAAGAAACATAAAGAAATCTACGAGTATGAGTTAAAAGCTTGAAAGAGTGACCTTTCTTTGAGGGATGATGCTCCAAAACAAATAATTACATACACATTGTAAAAAAAGGCTAAGAATTCAGCAGTAGTTTATTTGAAACTGATTGCGCGATAAGAACAACTTGAATGCCTTCGAATTTCGCATACATGTTTTTCATTATCATCTCTCAGTTTAACTGTGCAGAACTTGAAGATCCCAACTTGACTAATCATTCGGTGCAACCCACAGGATGGATTTTAAGGTAGCAAATATATTTCATCTCTATAAGAATTTGTGACGGAGTCCATTTATGTAGCATTAGCATTAGATTCAAAACTCCAACCCACTACAGCAGCCTAGTAGTGTTCTGTACTAAACAGTATCATAGACCCTTGCTGACATGGTTGAAAACTGCGGAAATAGGCCTCACTCCTAAGCGCGATGACAAAAAAACGTAGCAAAATATTGCTGCATGTCATGTGGGTCCCTGTGACTACTACACGTGTGAGAAAGGAAGACTCCAGGTTCGTCGCACGTCTCGAAACAGTTTGTGATATTGTACAAGACAACCAAGTTTGAGCCGTAAGGGCGGGGGGGGGAAGAGGACGGCGATGAAAACTCAGCCCTCGTTGTCAATTTATTGTACCGGAGGTGACTCACGGATCCCACACACTCAAATACGTGGTCGCCAATTTGAGGAGTCGATGGATGTATGCAGAACTGCTGAAACAGTCCGTTCGAAATGGGTTGACAGAGGCAGGCTGGACCAAAGGCTCAAAAACAGGCCAAAAACTTGCCGTGAGTTTGCCACGAAAGAGACCGACTGAAATCCGCTTCCACATATCAAGCATAGACTATTGAGGACTTGGGGGAGAGAGAAATCTAGTCCCCTGAGACTGTAATTACTCGGAGGGGTAATGATAGAATCTCCTCCACACAGCGGCGAGACACGACAGATACGGTCAAGCTTGGAGGGGCAAATGTTTTGGTTTGGGCTAGACTAGGAGCTATGATTCAAGTAGCTCAGCACCTCGGCCTCAGTTCCGAGACCATTGAGCACGTTTACCGTGTTCCTACTGGCTTCGCATTAAAAGCCAAGGTTGAAGAAATACGCCAGGTCTTGATAGATTCGGCTGAAGCTTTCAATTTCGTGGGAGCAAAGCTAGAGAAAGCCTCCGATCTAATAGTCCTACGCATCTCTACGGTTCCCGTGGCCCTAAATACCCGTTTGGGCAGAGTCCAGATCACTGAGGGGATGGTCATAAATGAGATCACACAGATCACCAAAGCTACTCCTTTCAAGGAACGACCGCACGGGAAAAGTCGACTTGGAGCCATCCAGCAGTCGTGGCTGGCATATTTCGAGAAAGTCTCCGCACCACGCCCAGGTTTCCGACTTTTTGATGATTCGGGTGTCGCAGTGCGTCACCAACCACAACGCACCGTATAGCAATGCAAACGCTGTCTCCGGTTCCATGGGACGCGCGGGTGCTCCCGGGCACCATCTTGCTGGAACTGTTCTTCCAAGATAAACTCCACCACCGAGTGCAAGGCTCATACAAAATGCCGGAACTGCGGTGGAGTCCGGTGACGAAAGAACAACTCGTTGTGATCCGACAGTACGGACAACGCCAGTTTGCAGCGGTGGCCAGAGCGAAGGCTGATGCCAGAAAAGCAGAAGAGGCGGCTAAGGCTGCTTCGATGGACGTTTCGATAGAGGAAGGAACGGGCTTTGGGGTCTTAGACTCTGAAGAGCAAATCTAATGGGCACAGCTACCCTGGACTAGGTCACGATCTAGGACTTCAGGGAAAGATACAGGAAACTAGCTGTCGTTGAAGTTTACCTGTGAGCCTATCCGTTTGCTCTCAGCGGAGATGGGAAATTTGGTCACTTGGAAGATGTGGCAGGAAAGGAGATGTGCGAGAGGCGTGGACACTGGACCGGATGGGAAATCTTCCTTTTGTTGTTTGGGATGGAGTTTTCATTTGTATCTAATTGCTACTACATGTATTTGTATGGCGGTTCAAGCGAAGCGAACGAGTTTGGCATGTGTAAAATATGATCCGAGCCGGCTCTACCAGTCTCAGATCCTCGGATACGTAGGGCTCGGCCCGGGACTTAAATAAGAAAAGAAATAATAAAAATAAAAAATAATTGTCCCAGATTTCAGCAAAACTCTACTCTACATCATACATGCTGTGGCAGAACAACAAATCGGAGTGACTCAAAATTTAGTATAGATGTATATAAGTACTTGATAATTAATTCTGTAAAGTTTTGAATTGCTAGCTTTTCTAGAAAAGTTAAAGAAGTGGTGTTCGAAAAAAGATGACTAATTTATCTTGCCACTCACTATATTAATATCAAGTATTACCCCTATCGTAGCCACCATGGCTTAAATTCGTCGCGGCATTGGCTCTACAAGATTCTTGCAGGTGCTCGTCGGTATCTGTGCTCATTCTTTTTTGATCCGTTCCCAAAGTTCTCCGACTCCTTTGGGATGCTCCGGGTATCTCCCTAACCGTCTCTTTAACTCCCATAGATGATCTATTGGGTTTAAATCAGGATGTTAAAGTTACCTTTAGCATTGTTTATCCGTCACTGATAAAGGTACGATGTCGAACCATGCAGCTAAACAACAATGGATATGCATGGATCAGACAGGTGAGATTATTCCGCGTAATTATGCCATGGTCAGGTTATGCCGTGGGCCGGTTATGCCG
>JAATOF010001903.1:0-10046 GCA_013170925.1 Podosphaera leucotricha | reverse complement strand
AAAAGTTTTTTAGGTTTTAACCCCCCCATTCGTCCTAACGCAGCTAGGATAAACCTACTGCCTCTAGGAGACCCAACCAGCACCGGACCACTTATGCCGATGGCTTATTGTGAGTGATTTTGACGCCACTTGGTGGATATTTGTGATCAATAGAGCCCTTCGCCCTACCTCTCTGGACAGTCGTGGGAGTTCTCCATAGAAAATGTGCTGGGGATGGTGATGATGATACGAAGCTGACCGAAACCCGCGTGGATGAATGGGGATCCTGAAGGGAAGGACTGCGACTCTTCTTGGTTATTTCAGATATGCGAACATACTGAACGTTTACAGTCGGCACAGCGAGAAAGTGAAGAGTTCGACTTCGCCAGCCAGTTTTGAAGGGTGATACTACACAGAGTGACATAGCAAGAATATATTCACGTGATATATATTTATGACACTGTTTGAGCAAGTCTTTGATGACGATCTAGGAGTATTTGCCGGTTTAAAGAAGATAAGCTAATAGCTCAAAAGATAGACGCGGCGAGTTCTTTGGTCAGCATATGAGGGCGAATTTTACTTATAAAAATTTGTTAGATGCATTCTTATCCACTGAAAGAATAATTTTACCATATATATCAATAAAATCACATTTTATGACGCTACCCAATCCATTTGTTGTGTGCTAATCAACAGCTTCAGAATACTTCGCCTTAAGCTGATTAAATACCAACAAGTTTAGCGGCTGAAGGAGATGCGTGGTGTGCGGGGGCAAGCAAAATTCCATCATTTAGAGAATGTGCAGTGTGTAAGCATCAGTCACAGCTTTTTGAATCCTTTGATTACCTAGAAAAGCATTAAATGGAGAGTTCAATGTAGAAATATACGTTACCTCTAACTAAAAATGAGGTCTGCTGAGGTACATCGCATACATCGAGATGAATTCAACTATTTAGGCTTCCTGTTGACCTTTGAGGCTCGCGACCATCCATCTCATCATAAAACTAGTCTCGTCTATATTCCTTCCTTACGTCTTTATACGAAGCTTTGTGCAGTACTTTGACTGTTTCGTATTTATCTAAGAATGTGTAGTTGTAGTCCGATCTTCTTTCTGTCATAGCACGCCCGTTTTATCGCAATAAATCGGGTTGAGGTTCCAGAAGGCCGGAAATTTATTTGCTACCAAATCGATGATTCTATTCATTATTGTAACCTCTCTGAGAAGCATATTTCGAATTTTTATTCTCGAGCTCCAATGAATAAAATTAGTACATGTAGTTTAAAATAACCTGTCTAACAATTTCTGAAACAGCTTTAATTCGGCATGGAAAGCCTAGGCTAGGCGGATACAAAAATATTTCTGGATCATCTCCCTCTTTCTGGTGAGACGCACTGCATATGTTTCATTGTTACTGTGGAGGAACGGCTTCTTCCTCTCAGATGTCCGGCACATTCAATAATAGATTGAAAGTACGAAGATTCCGGGTTTTAAGTCCGGTATTAACCCTTTTCATTGGGGTGTCAATTTTGTAATGTTCTTCATCAAATGTAACCATAATGTAGGGTGCAATGGAGAATGTGGCCAAGAAAAAAATAGCATCTCAAAACGTCGGGCCATGTTCCGAGCTCATCTCGAAAATTCCTTCTAGAACCGGCAGGCGTTTTCCTTTCACTTTTAACATCCAAAAAAAAGCTCGATGATAGACGCACAACGGCCACCAGCCATGTAAAATTTTGTCATTTTAATCTTTTGGATATCGTTTGTGAAACTAAGCAACCGCTATTTAAGCTCAGTGGAGAGATTTGTACTTTAAGGAATCGCGACCAAATTTGTACATTCATCTAATCTCCCAGAAATTCTGTCCTGAAGAGAGACCTCGCTAGTATTCACGTGACGATGCGCTTGAGTCCTCAAATGATGGGGTCCGAGCTTCAATGATAGCATTCCGAATCGTAACACAGATATCAGTGTACAAGTATGATGATCACATCAACGGAGCAATTTCTGCAGCGTAGGATACTGTGTCGTAATCGAGGACGAAGTTATCATTGTCCATCCATTCCCTTATGCAGAAAATCTTAACTTCACGTCGCGCTGTAAATAGAAATGAAGTTTCCTAAATATACACGTAAACTTCGGCGTTATGAGTCATTTCAAGAGCAGGAAGCGCCGTAAGGATACGGTAAGGAAACGTCGTATGTATTTGGCAGCTGTCTGCATATTGAGACCTTTCGTTTATGCAATTATACCCCAGTATAATAGTACATGTACAAGGGCTCGCCATGGATTCGTAGATTCTGGGGGTGGAAATCAACAAATAAGGGTAACTTGTGGTTAATTAAAGCAAGGATCTTCCTGAAAATATATTCACCGCCTTTGATCCATCTCTGCCCCAGATACATGTACATGTACATTTGATTTGTGGCTGCTAGAGCAACAGTGGCGGATCGGATCAGCCTTGACGTTTCGTTTTGTTTCCTCCGCTATGACTCTAAAACATTGAATCAGAAACCAGAGATACACCCTGAATGAGTCAACGGTACTTGAACCAGATTACAACTGTAAACACGGGTTCATGTGGCACCTTGCTCTTATAGATGTGTCCGCCATATATCCAAATATCCGCCCTGTTGCTCTGGTGAAGTAAGATAGGGCTTGTTCGCTGCATCTAATGACACAAAACTAGCGTAGAAGTAAAAAGAGTGACTGATCCCTTACGTACGTTGACAGAGCAGCGGTAGGGTAGTGATGAGCAGGGGTTAGAGAGTGCTGGGGTATATCATCCGGACCGTTCTCAGCAGTCGGGGTCTCTTGAATGCCGGCCCCACTTAAGACGGGAGTTAAGTGATGAATCCAGGAAGACGAAGATTAGGAAGAAGCCTCAAAGATCACATTCATCGGCACAATTATGAAGTATAAAAAAAGATGACGCGCGCGCGTTAAGTGTACCAATTTTCGAATCGAACCGCACAAGACATTACGATGATTGCGCTGTACGACCCACCCACGAGGCCTCGTCTCCCACAACATAGAAGGCATGTAATTAGTCGCGACTCGATGGCGAACACCCACCTGGGAACAAGAAGCCCCGCGCAACGATCCTGGTCAGTTTCAGGACCCGTCCCGTCAGCGCGTGCGGATCTGGCGAGAGTCGGTTGTGAGTGATCGGCTGCCCAGACGTGACTACATCCGCCCGTCCTCGTCCCGTGGCAATCCTAGACAGAAAAGGAAGGTGAACAACTGAGAAGTCATAGGCTTTTCGGCGTGGGGTAAAAGAGTGAGCGTGCGACCGGTACAACAGGAAATTACAACACAATTGGTTCTAACTTGATCCGTAAATTACTCCTTCCCAAGATAATAATCCGTAAATGAGTCTTTACCATCGCCAAGGCTAATGGTTACGACGCTAGAAATCGGACAAGGAATGTCGTCTCCTGATAGGTTGGTTCATCTCAGTCCAGGAGAGCAAGGGTAAGCGAGAAAAGTGATAGTGCACAGATCTTACCCCCCTTGTCTCCACTATCTTGGATATATCAAAAAACTGGAAAACAGCTATTTATACATGTAACTCGCATTAAAGTTTTGCAACAGTTTGCACGAGAACTAGTGAACTAAGGCTAACAATATTTAAATACGAGCTGTGAATGATTCTTATACATAATAGTGATAAAGAATCAGACAGATACATGTTTGTAATGTCGTTACTCTGGTTCGGTGTATCATAATTGAGGAAAAAGTACAACGAACACTAGTTACACAATTGAAGACTGAGGATGCTATCTATGCCTGATAGTGAGTGAACTCAACAAAGTCTAGACTAGAGAATCATATGCCTTGGAAGTCAATATATCTGTCAGTCCTTGTGTGCCAAGACTTATATGTAATTCCTCGGTAGGAAAGATGCAGAGAAAACCCCAAGACGTAGGCAGTAAAACACATATACACATGATTAGTTGAGACAAGAGGACTGTCCTATCCTGATTGATTGCAAGGTGCTCGCCAGCTACATGTAGTATACGTTACACACACGTCCTTGAATAAAAACGTCGAATAATTAATGACATCCACAGCATCTTTCTTTCCGAGATTGAAACTAATAATTTGTTTTCATGTGACAAGTTTGAAGTTTAGAAGTCAATCTCTTGAGAAGATCGTCCAAACTTAATCTAAGATGTTCATTACGCTAATCTGGTTAGCCCCCCTTAGTGTCTTATTCCCACTCTTGCATGCTAAAATAGAGGAAATTGGACGCTGAGCCTAATAAACCAATGAAAATACTCTAACAACACGTCGTGAACTCTTCGTATTTGAAGTAGCTTAATCCATTCATTCGACCCGACCAGGGGATGAATTTTTGATCTCTCAGTCGGGAATTCGGCAAATTTACTGACGCTGCATGGAACAAATGCTCAACCTCCACGTTAAGACCAAATTCGTTTTCCAGTATAAATGAATGCTTGGAATTAAGGTATGAAACTAAGATCTTGATTCAGCAGGGAGCTACAGATTTGATTACACGTTTATAGAATAGAGGATAAATTGGAATAGTTTGGGAAGTTTCATTACTAATCACAACGATGCAATATTTCTTATCTTTTTTAATATAATTATATCTGCAACGCCGTAATAATATCGAAAAAATTATTAATTTTAATTGAGAAATCTTTACAAATTTGGTGTAGCTTCTTGATCTAAAATCCATTGCCGTATGCAATTTCACTTGAGTTCTGAAATTAATTTTAGGAAGCGCATCTGTTTCTCCACTATACATAGCAATAATACATGCCCCATGCGTCTTTCAGAGTATGACGTGAGGGCCTCGGTTTGGTAATCTGGAGGGATGGGTAGATTCCTCAATTGGGGCTTCCCAGGCTTCACCTTTGATAGCTTTATTACGAATGATAAGCGTTGTTTAAAGCATATGGATTCAATAATTAGGATGTGTGTGTCTACCCAAACATCTTCTGTCATGTTATGTAGATTCCGTTGATAGTATGTGTCGTCTTTAGACATATCTAGATCCTTTGATTGGTGTGTACAAATTCTGGACGTGAATTTCTGGTCAGTATCATTCATGTCTTGACTGAACTCTTGAGGGCAAATCTGCTGCTCGTCTACGTCTTCCAAAGCGTATAAATTCATTGGGTAGTACATAGTTCCTTGAGAAGTTTTAGTGAGATCTATGCTCACCATGTAATGTTTTTCGAAGTATTCTGTGAATTGTGTAGTCAGTGTATTTCGTGTATCGAAGGATTACGTAGACCCCTTGCATGGTGAGTATCTTCTCTTGGAAAATTTTGTGGGTTCTGTGATTAGAATATTTTATAGTTAGTATAGGTTAGCATACAAAATGATCACTGGATTTTGGAACTAGTATAAGCAGCATGTGTTGTAATTCGGCTTGGACAGTTATTATATAATTAGTGACTGGCATTAATAAAAATCTAGGCTGATGGTTAGTTCTAATTGATGAGGACATCGTCCTTTCAAACATCTTGAATTTGTCAGCAAAGGGTAGGGTCATGAGGTGAGGAAAATTTTGTTATGATTAGCGTCGTTCGATTATTAGCTTATTTCTTAGCTCTATTGACAAAAAGACAATACGTGTACTGTATGACAATACCATGTGCAATTAGATTGATGTTCGATTTCATCTTTGCTAATAATGCCAATGTTCTACTTAGTGTAGCTTTAGAATATGTTCTTGCTATGGACGTCGCTTTTATTCCTATATAGCGTTAAATAATTGTTTACTGCTTTGAGTGGACCGCCTTTGGTTGTAAGGATGCATTCTCTGAAGTAACCGACTTCGGCGAACCATCTGCGGCGGTAATATTGTTGCCACCCGCTACGCCGTTGGCGCTAGGACTTCGCCCTCGCATGATACTAATCACATGTCCGCAACTTTTGAGCGAAAATCGTTTATTCCTTTAGAATATCTAAAGATAGTATACGATATTTTTCTTCAGCCACCATCTAAGTCTACAATTCCGTCAAGTATCTGTCGCTTCATACCATCTAGTCTTGCATGCATTTCAAGCAAGTCTCTTTCTAATTCACGATCGCGTTGATTACCCATACCCGTCAGTCTTTGATGAAGCTCCAAGTACTTGGGATAAAACATCTTGTACTTCCGAGCCAGATCTGTAACCTCAGGCCGCAAGCGTCTCGAGGGCGCCGTCGATGTCTTCTGTCGTTTGGCAGGCGGTTGCCTGGGGACGATATCAGAGCGAGGTGGTGAAGCAGATGTGGATGTTTGAGAGCCAATCGATTGATCAAAGTCACTGGCATTTGTAGGAGATGATGCAAGAGGCGAGGATTTTCTCGGGGAATTCGATTTGACACTTTTACCCGAAAAAGTAGAGAACAAGCTTGCACTAGTAGTGCGGGAAGTCTGACTGGCGTCAGAGACACGGTGGTTCTTGGATAACTCTCTCTTGGGCTTCTTAGAAAGTGGCATACTCTGAGTACTAGTTTCTGGCCCATCACATTCTCTAGGGCGCTTACTTTTTTCTTGTGCTTTTGGTTCAATCATCGGAGTATCTTCATCATCAGATGACTGAACATATTCTGAAGAGATCACTCTAGCTTCAGACTTGATATTTTTAGTCTGAGCCTGAGCTTTTTTGGGAGCAGCAGCCTTCCTGACTGTCGATTTGGCGCTTGGTTGCTTTGAAGACGGCGGTTTTTTAGAAAGTAATCGCTTTGCCTGTGCTTCTTTCTCGCTAATAGCTTTCTTTGATTTTGTTGATCCCTGTGAGGCTGAGCGCACCATCGATTCTCCCTTTAACTTCGTCGACACTTTATCTACAGTGCCATCATCATTGCCGTTATATGGCGAATCACGGCCTGATTCTATAGCCTTCGGCGCTTTCTGGTTTGATGCCTGTGCAATTTGCGCTTGTAATTTACTAAGACACTTCCCCGTGCCTCTCTCACTCCTAGCCAACAGTTTTTCCCACTGTGGTTCCGACACATTGAGCCGCATCTTGTCGAATACCTTAACGGCATTATCAATTGCTCGTTGGCGATCGCCTTGCTGTTCATATCTGAAGTTCCATACATCTAACTCTTTGTAAAAGGCCTTCCTCAACTCCCACTTACGGGTAGATTCATTCAAATCTCCAACCTTGAGTAATGCCTGCTTCAAATCTTGTGCCGTAGAACCTGAAACTTTAGATTGAAGTGCCGATTCCGTCATTGGCATAACTGCGAGAAGATGAATGACAGGCTTGCGGGCAGCTTTCGCGTGCTCGGCTTGCTGTTGAGAAAGTGGAATAGATGCTGATTTTGGGGAAGAAAGAGGCAAACATTTGCTAGTATCATTGCCTTGTCGACTCCGGGCTAAGAGGCTAGGTTTGTGTGCTAATTTTCCTGTGCCACGCTTGCCAGGTATTGGTAAAGATCCATCTTTAATATATTTGACACTGTTTATGTTATTTTACTTCCTTAAATTTCAGTAAGTAGCTTACGTATTTTCAGCTTTTTTCATGCTTTCTGTCGCCAAGGAGCTCTGTAATGCTGCTAGTGCTGCATCTGCTCCAACTTTCTTTGACTTTTTACCGTTTGCAGTAGATGTTTGCGGCTGTTGTTGATATTCTGGGGGCTCTGAGGGGGCAAATTTTTGACCTATGGTTGCTACGAGGGCCGAGTTCATCTTAGAGCCAGAAAAAGTATTAGAAGCAGGATGAGGGATGGAAAATTTTGGAGACGACTGTACTAGACTCTGAGAGCTAGTTCGGAATACTTCTTGGGTGCACGAGTCGCTGCTTGGGGATCCAAGCCGCTGTATTTTCTTTCCATAGGAAATACTCTGTGTAAACCAGTTAGCATCAACAGATAAGGATATACTTTGATTAGCCTGAAATACAGAGCGACTATAGATAACTCTCAGTATTTATTTAGTATAAATAAGTACATACCGGACTGTTTCCGAGTGAAAGTTGAATAAGGCTTCCATTCTGTACACATTTGATCATCTCCTCTATTACAGCATCTGGGAGACTCAGGCCAATAGCCTTCGTTAATGGAGGAGACGACTTGAGAGGAGCTCCGATGGCAAAGCCAGACTTTGGGATTACGAGAGATGGCATTGTGTAAGCTTAGATCTCAAACTTTTCGGATGCTTGGCTTGAGAAAGTGAGTAGCTTTCTGGCGAAAAATGGGGCTCATCCAGACATCCAAAACGATAAGAGGTAGGTAATGAATGATGTCGTAGAGGATAGTGGTAGAGAGGCAGGAAGGGGGAAAGAGATTATTGAGAGGCGATAGTTGAAGCAAGTCGTGAAACAAGGGAGTCGATTGTCTAAAGATAAATTGTCGATAGTGCTAGGGAAAGGGAAAGCACTCGAGAGACCGCCGTTTGAATCTTACGCTAGTTGTTCAAGCACAAGTAGGGATGAGGGGGAGTTTAGGGGCACGTGCTTACTTTATTTTCCCAATAGACGCCAAACCAGCTAACCAACACATTAGTCTAGGGACATTTAAAGAATCTAAATGACCTCAGAGGTCAGAAAGTAGTTGTAGGGTAATCGCCGCAACCCACTTGTCAAAGGGCAACAGGGTAGATGACAAGGTAATTTAGGCGAGATATTCACGTGTGAAATAATCTCATTTTTATGAGGGGATGGTTGGTAATCAGTTGTTGTCAGCAAGTAAGCACATCAAAATAGTTTAGCAAAGTGGGGTAATTTTATGCCGAAAGCCGTGTTGAAAAATCAAAGAAGCGGAAATAGTTGGATACATTTATTTCTCGGTAGCAATAAAAGTCGATGATATCGTGCTCGAAACACGTAGATCGATCGGGCTGGTTGATGGTGGCCGCATATTTGGCCTCTAACTTTGTGCTCTGAGGGAAAAATGATAATCAATCATCACTGTACGTATCCAGAATATATACATGAATAATTAGCTGGATAACTACTATTTTATTTGGTATTCAGTTTTCTGATATAAATCTTTTCAAATTAGATTTTCAGCCATTGAAAATACGGGACCACCCGTGGAAATAAGCAAAATAATGTTCATCTTACTACAACTTTTATAAAACTGAGCTTAATAAATAATTATTGGCCAATGATTCAAGTTTTAGAATTCTATCCTCGCCTACTTAATATGTACATGTGGCAATGCATCTTTAGTTAAGTTCTGTTCATTCTTGTAGTGTTAGTATTAAGATAGAGTGCACAGAACTTGATATTTCGGGGTCCCACTTACCCTTCCTTAACATTAACCCCTGAATTACTAAGTTCATTTAGTAACAAGGAGTCACCCAGTAATAGCCCCCCTGGAGCTGGAGATGCCAACTAACTACATGTCATGTACCATGATTGACTCCTTAAGTATATTCAAATGAATTAGTTTCAAAGTTACTAGTTCCCTTTAGTCGAAGCAACATCCATCCTCCCAAGAACGTTTCTTGAGGGTGGGTGGTAGGAAAAATCGATTATGAGTTCCTCGTTCATAATGTTCACTGAACAGGTACCTAAAAAAATACTGTCTTTGTGATCAATTGTACATGTATTTGTTTAAAATACGTGACGTCAGTCAAATATTCTGACAATGTGAGGCTAGATCAAGTCAGCCATTGGCCAGACCTCGCTCCAGGGATGTGCCTAAGTGAGTAAACAAAGCTGGGGATAAAAGAATTTTGCAGATAGCCTATCTCTTACCTACACTGAATTCGCAGCAACCATCGTTATCATATTAACTACTCTACCCCCAGGGTTAGTTTTCACCAGTGGATCCAATTTGTGGGGCGAAATTGGATCCTTTAAGCCTAGGTAGGTAGCATCTTTTCTGAGATAAGGTTTTCTGACATTCTGACAGGGATTATTTGTATGGTGTTTTTGCCCGACAGAAGTTTTCATCATTGGCACTAATTCACAAGCTTAACTCAATTTGGTAACATTTTTTGAATTTAATCAATGTCAGATAAACAAGTACATGCAAATTTACTATACATAGCTGATTTAATATTTTACCTTGTGCAAGTATGACTGCCTCAATCTCTCCATAGCTAATTGAGATAATTTATGAATTGTGACGAATAAAATTTGTCCGTTTT
>JAATOF010001900.1:0-11477 GCA_013170925.1 Podosphaera leucotricha | reverse complement strand
TTTGCTGAGGGGGACGATACCGGCAAATAAAGGCGGAACAGGAATGGAAAAGCTCGGGCGCGTGGTGGCCGAGATTGAAGAAATGCGAGGAGTACAGGGGATGTAAAGGCGTAAAGGCGCGTGACAGATTTTCTTAAGGTGTTTTATTTGTTTCTCTGGGCTGCTGGATTCAACTTGTTCAACTCATTTATGTAGTCTAGCATGGTTCCGGTCATTATTGTGAGACGAGGTAGAGCAGTCAACCTAATCTCACCCGCCTCTGACCCACTAGGGGTTTTATGGCACGATTAACTACAAAAAAAAGCATCAACCGCGGGACGAGCAGTAGGGTGTCACAAGCGAAAGTTAATGTCTCATATGCACGTATTACGATATATTATCACGGGACTCGGCATAAGCGGATCCACCATGGACTATCTACACCGAAATTTTCATACAATTTCTTGACTTCTCATAGTATAATTGTCCGTCTAACAGTCGAGAGGCATTATATATCAGATATTTTTGCAACAAATTAAGCCTTTAAAAATTACTGAAGATTCTCTCCTATAAATCCAGATAGGTAGGATGGATATCGAAAATCATCAGGTTACAAAGTCTTCTTCTAATCCTCACCTTAGGACCCCCCCCCTTCCTTGCCCTTGAGCTACCACTCACTACCTATTGAACATTTATTAGAGGGGGGTACATTAAAAACAAACACAAGATGTTGAAATTTTTGGGGATTATATAATAGTAGAAACTTTCACGATCGCTGGAATGACTTCAGGATGGATGTTGAAAAAAAAAATTCAAAATAGAATCGGTGCTATAATTATCTCATTGAAAAGTTCAAAGATCTCGCAACTTGTTGATCAAAACAATTCCACTTGTGCCAGTGACCACATACGGAATAAAAAAATCTCAGGTACATGTATTCGCAAAACCACTTGTAGTTAAAAAGATTGTTATCTATAACACAAAATGAACAAGCGGGAATAATGCAACGATGACAGTAAAGATAACTCTCATGAAACTATGGTTCCAGCACCGCGTCTACTTGAGATTACATACATCGCGCGCTAGCCTGTGCTGATTTTTGGTATAAAGCATCTCCCAATCAATCTAAATGCCTTTAGTAACGATGAAGCCATATAATTACTTAAGCAAAATAGAAAAGCAGGGAGGGTTACAGTTACAGAATTCTCGGGATTATGAAAACAGTACACAAATCATGGAAAAACAATAAATAAATAGCTAGATAAATCAGTCCATAAAAAATAAAAAAAATAAAATTCATTTTTTCAGAAATTCCAAATCCAGCTACAGGCAGAATCGAATTTTTTGAGTGTCAGATGGACAGAAAACAAGTATCTCACAATAATGAAAGTTGGTTGTAGAAATATGGAATATTATCAGCATATTCAGAGATCTCACAGCCAGCCAGCCACCCGAGATATGACATTGACAACTATGAAGAATTCCTCAAAAAACTTGACGATTATTTCAGAAGAAATTATACCTCTTACCAACTTACTCGCTGTCTCTAAAATAGCTCCAGCATACAACAACGGAGCTCCGGACTAGTTTATATGAGGTAAATTTAATGACAGCAAAGTATTTCCGGAAGCATTCTCTTCCGTATCTAAGGATAACTTTCCAACTGGTAGTGGATATATAAAGCATTGCTCCCGGGGCTAAAGCAGCCTGAAAAGAACAACTACATTAACAGGACCAGTGTGATCGTAGTACTATTTAATAAATGAGATATTACCAGTATATCTCAGTAATACAGCACAAGACATATGAAACAACCCGAAGTCTGGATGTAAGAGAAGAGGATGTCGCAGCGTAACATTTGCCTGAGCTAGATTGAGAGCTAGATTTAGATAGCCTCTATAATATAGGTAGACTTTTCCTAAGATGAGAAAAGGATGATATCACGATATATCTTAACATACCATGACATATCATCATCACATATCATTTGACAAAATCAAATACTACCACGACCATCAAAACTCTCATATTCTTCCTATAATACTAAGTTCTGACATGCTACTACTTCTACGAGAAAGGGCAGCTGTCAAACCTCTGTTAAAATGTCAATACAAGCTTCAATAGTTAAAAAAAAAAGATTTACGTGACTTTATTTCTGTATTAGATCTGATGGGAATTTAGTGGTGAAGAAGATGAGACAATAATGCCTGGTAAAGCAGAAATAAAAGATAGAGATATAGTAGAAATAACGGCTTTTCTGGATTGTGGAACGTTTTATAATTCTATTCCACAAAACTTGGCGGAGCATATTCACCTTTGTAATAAAAAACTCAAAGTAAAACATGATCAGGGAGGTAGGTACCAGAAGAGAGGAAGATAGAACTGAATGTGCTGAATCTCCGCCGAGAATTAGGGAGCACTGCGTTGGTACGTTGCTATCCATTCAATAGTTGTAGTAGGCACCAAATGATTCTAGGGTATCGTGGGCTCCGAAAACATGACTGATTGTGACTGTGATATTGGATGAAAACAAGGACAAACGGCCTTCGATAGGATCCTACCACCAAGTCGACATCCCACGGGAATAGAGGTCTTGTAAAAGCTCTCGAAATTCCAAGCCCCATCATAGAAACATCCAAAATCAAAAGGTTTTCGATCAGAAGGAATCATTAAAGACAATAGCACTTAAATAGCCTTAAAACTATCCAGACCTACGTTCAATATCAAGACGAAAATGAGTGAGAATATAATTTCGGGATTTTTCATGAGAGATCCAAGTCCTACAGTTATAGTCGATGATGTCAATACTAGCAAAATCACCCTGATGAAAAATACGGTGGAACCAACCCAAATTCCATGACAAACTACCAGTCAGCGATTTACGATGCATAGCAAGAAAACGTACTGCAAGAGATCATGAGATCCGTATTCATCAGAACGCTACACGGCCGGCCAGCCCATAAACCGACGTGATGCAAGCTAGAAGACATGACATGCGTAGGGATTTAGCTGTAACATTACCTTTGTTACCAGGTAGATAACCTGGCGGAGGATTACGTGTTGGCGAGCCAAATGAGATGACAATAAAAAACGCTCGATATCCTATCCCGCTTATCCAAAAGACTTGAGCATGTTAAGCAAAAGCTATAAATGCATATACATCAAGAAGTTGAAGGGCTAACTGCTTTTACGGCAAGATGGGGCTCATAACCATAAAAAGATATATCACTCGTCCTACTTGGACGACGTATATACTAACAATGCATTACATGAAAAAAGACGTCATTACTGGCTTTTGCAAAATGAGAAATCGATAGAAATTCCCAGTTGAAGATATTAAGCCGTCGAGATAGCCCGACCTAGATTTATATGCGCAAATGCTGTCCAGCTATAAGTGTTCCAGATTTTACACCGTTTTGACCAGAAATTGGGGAGATATTATTCTACTACTTAGATGTGCGTAAAATTCTGGAATCTTCAATTTTATGAGTTTGCTACACAGTTACTTGAATTACCATTTGCTATTCTTTCTCGTACAAATATGGATGTGAATGTGCCTGTAGCTGTGGCTGGGATTGTGGCTGATTTTGTATCATCAGTTCATATGATACGTGCATATTAGTAAAACTCACGGTGTAGGGTGATTGATATCAAGCCATTGAAGACGTTTGATTAAAAATCAAATGTAAAATTCTGCTTTGACATTGAGACACAATCCTTCTAATTTTTAAGGGATTAAATCGTGAGTTGATCATTCAGTATCGCCTCCGGCAGACACCATTAACATTAAACCTGCCAGTAATACCCACCAGTACCTAGTTCTGTAAGTAATGGATTCTTCTTGACCTATGGATTGATCAGTTCAACTTACTTTTGTAAGAAACTCTTTTCCGGCACAGGTTCTTCTACTTTTCCTTCGACCAAAACCACGGGCTTATTCAAATTTGGTCTTGGACCTGCTTTCATCTTTGTCACTCTAACCTTAGGTCCAAAATCTCTAGTTTGCCCAGCATCGATTTTGTGACTCTTGACGCTCACGCTGATAACTTCTCCGTCTGTATCGGTGTTGAGAATGAAAGTCGGCGAATATCCCTTGGCAAACGTATTTGCCGACGTAAGAGAGGTGGATGAGATCCAGGCATCGTGCGGCACATCATAAATTCCAACTTTGAAGTATTTCACTTCATTTGAAGAGTCATCAGAGAGAAATTCAGTAGCGTCAGGGTTGTCGTAAGAGATGATTTGAGCGTTAAGCTGTATTGGATCAAAGGTAATCACGGCGAATGCCACGGGTTTCGGTAAATCGATAGATATCGGAGATAAGGCAACTGTGATGGTTTTTTCATTCGTGGAAGAAGATTGAAGTGCAAATACAGAAACACAGAACGTTAAGAGTAGACCTAAAATTTCCATGGTCATACAATGATTTGGATCTGTAAGTTTCAGCCGACACGAGTCCAGGGCTGGCTGTCCCGAGTCCACAGACTTAATTATTTAGTAACGTATCGCCTAATCTAAAAAAACTCCCAAATAAATATCACTAATAGTTATAAGACTAGAGATTCACGACGTTTCCTGTTTAAAGTCTTAACATTTGTATTCCTAGTTGACCCTACCGTTACTATGTGTGGGACTAATTCGAGAGCGTCATACGCGCGCGACTACGCCAGGTCACATTTTTCATCCATTCATCCATCCCTTCATAATTGATCCTAACGCTGATCCTGAAGCCTCAGTCGTGGTGAGTTACATGTAGTTGTAATTTTTTTGCACCCATAATCGGCTGTAATTTTTGGCTCCTCTACAGTGAGTCACTTGTGAGTAATAGACAGTTCCCCCCTATTGCGCTTTAGTTTATAGTAGGGAAAATCACTTGGCTTTAAGCTCCAATCAGTACATCTCGGTGCAAAGCCTCTCTTTTTCCATATATTCTGGCTTAGCTCTGTGCCATAAATCGTTCCAACCAGTAATAAACACATTCACAGGATTCTCATTCGGTCGCTCGCTCATCACCCAGATTCCTGCCTCTATTGATTTTAATCAAGATATCCTCCTTTTTTCCACATACAGATAGATATAAGACATACTAGATGACTCAACAGGTTCAACATAGCTGGATGGCTACACACCTCTAGATTGATTATCCAACTGACGAGTTTATCTTCGTGTGAGGAAGACGCTTTTAATTCATTGGAGCAGGCTTCTTAACGGGTTTTGGTGAGTTTCTTCATCCGTCTATACTTGACCCTATGATGAATGTTGTACGCCTGCCTTACTTACCCTTCAAGTCTTTCTATACTTTTCCTCTCAAGGTCATTAAGAAGCTAGCTGGATCCTTTCATCATGAATCTGCATGATTAAAATCGAAAATAATTAGTCAAGGTCGAATAGTAAAAGATAACATAATTAAGTGTTTTGTTACGGACAGGAAAATTTGATGCCTAAGGTGGTAGGGTAGGATATGGACTCCTTACATAATTATTGCATATCAATTCTGGCCAATTATATCGTCGTAATGTGTGGGTACGTGATTGTATCACGTCGTCCAATTCGGCTCCTTGAACTGTCACAAAAATTTAATGGATTTTGTATCGGAGTTTGTTTCGGGACACTTGATCTGTAAATATTCACAGTCTAAAGTTCTGTCTATCAATTTCAACTTTGGGGGGACATTGATCGCTTTATACCTTGCTCAAGGCTAGTCTCAATTTTGTCGTTACCATGTAATATGATCAAGTTCAATGGTACAATTAACATATTCTACTGCCTGCGCCTTCTACAGGTATCAATTTTCAGCATTGATAATTTATCTTATGCCCGAAATTACAGTCCAGCCTTTTCCATAGAAACATCTCTCATTGTGCCTTATGAATTTTAAACGAAGCTTATAAATTTACCGGCCGGAAGGTGTTGAGGTGCATGATCATCATCTTCTTCAGCTTGAGCCCTTGGGTCACTTCCCCATACAATAGAGAGTCCACTTTGATAGGAGCGGGGGGGGTTGATTCCTACGTCTCAGGCACGCACCTACATATCATGTACATCTACACGAACATGATACATGTAAATCTCAAAAAACTGATATCTTGCATAAAAGAGGCCCTTGAGCGGAAACATATTGCTAATCTTTTCTCTTCCGACCAAGTAAACATCACGTGAACATATTACACATGTATTAGTAAGTGAATATCTAACTAGATATAGCTAGCTGATTGCTTCCCTGTTCGTCTGTATCGAAAACGACTCTTACCCACCAACTCACTTTGCGAAGTACACGAATGTAATCTATTTGCGTATCCAATGTAGCGAGCATTTAGAGGAGATGAAAGGTGTACTACTAGCCTATTCGTTCATACACGATGAGTGAATCAAGATGATGATTCAAAGTTTATGTGGAGAGGAAACTGGACTGGGCACGATATCGTGAAGTACCACATGTACATGGCGAAGATGTGATGGTAGATGGATAAACTTTTAATTGATGTGAGATAAACTTTATCGCTTCCAAAAGATCGTATGCTATATTTAGATATATGCAGGTTGTCAACCTTATATGTGAATTAGTTAATTACACCTTACAGACCTCGGCCTTTTCAGACCGGCAAACTTTCAATGCAATCAAAGCAAGCAATTAAGTGAAGAGGAGTGGAGTGAGTGATTCTACTTGAGAAGTAAATACATGTGGTCGTTACGCCGCTTGATGCTGTCTGGGTCAGTCGGTATGTCGTCAGAAATGCCGATATTTGTTTGACGGGGGGGGATGCGGTAGTGCGTCACGCTGAGCCTCATGATTTGCTGTTCCAGGGCGGGTAAATCATAATTAATGAATGAGGATGTACCATGTAAACTTGATTGCATGAAATCCCTGATCTGGATAAGCGCCGTCACCATCACCAGCACCAATACTATCACCATTACCACATCCCTCTCCCTCTATCCGCCCTCCCTCCCTCACTCCCTACATCCATCTTATATGATGATGATAATGATGATAACACTCATATGCAAAAACTACTTGCTTGCTTGATTGCTATCTTGCTTGCATATCAAACCCACTTCATCCATTTTTTTTACTTTAATTGTTTCATTCTTCTTCAATTCTTTGTCACCATCATATATGGTCTCTATTCATCATTCGACTTGTAGATTAGAATTGAGATTCTTCTTTCATCAGGTGCATATCACTGTCTCATTTTTAGATTTCTGTTTATTCTTCATACTTCGCCCCACACTTATACACACTCACTCGCTCACTTTCATCTCATCTTCAACCCGAACAAAAACCTTGGCGTTATTTTCTTCTGTCACACAGTCAGTTAAACTTCTCACAGTGTTCCTGGTTGAACACTTTTTCCCGCTTTAGAACGATCAGTTACCAATATTCTTTCGAGACTTTCTTTTCACCAACTTCTACAATAGAAAATTTCTCACAATCTCACCCACCATGTTCAAAGAAGAAAAGAAAAGGAAGCCAATTACACGAGAATTCCTCATAAATAAAGCTCTTCCGCCTATATCTGCATCTGCATCGAATGCAGAA
Source organism: Podosphaera leucotricha (assembly GCA_013170925.1). NCBI lineage: Eukaryota > Fungi > Ascomycota > Leotiomycetes > Helotiales > Erysiphaceae > Podosphaera > Podosphaera leucotricha. The sequence goes on along the minus strand of JAATOF010001900.1, from coordinate 3,958 downwards.
GCTTTACCTCCTTCTCCTGCTTCGACCCAATCATCTACTAAATGGCTAAGAAAAGGGTCCATGGACAATTTCAAGTACTATGCTCACTCACGTAAAGAGAGATTTATCAAAAAATCTTACCTTCCGCCTCTGATAATCCCCTCCAATGATGACTTGACCTCAAGGCCCAAAGATCTACCACGAATAGAAACTACAATCCTTTTGAACACTCAACTATCTCCCAAGATTCTTTCGTGCCTGAAACCTCGCCAAGTGTCCGCAAGTTCATCTCCCCCGTCACTGGATGAAAGTCTGAGCTCTGAGCGAGCAGGAAATATGTCTGATCCACCAACCCCAGTCATGGGAAGCAATGAGAGCGATGATAATTCGTGGAGCGGTGGTGTACAGCTACAACCAGCTGCCATGGCTACGTTAAGACTATTATCTGGTGGTGATGATACAGATCGAGGAAGCGCTGAACAACTTGTCGATGTGAATCAGAGTAAATCGAAGAAACCAGAAATGCTACAGCAACGCCCCCCTCATATAATCACAAATTATTTTAAAAAGAGGATTACGCATGAGTCTCCAAAGCTACCAAAACCCCCAGAATCGCTGATGAGCATAGAAATTCCTTCGCCAGGAAGCTTTTTTTCGGCGTTGTCTCCGGGTGCAAAAGAAACATGGCATCATGTGCAAGCATCATCGACAACTACAGAGTGCTTCAAGACATCTAATTCGCCGACAATGAAAATTAGTAATCAAGATGCGAAAAATATATCAGAAAGTTCTACCCAAAGTCTTGGATTGCGTGGGTCAAAAAATCTATCGGAAAGGAGTAGCGAACACTTGTACCACTCAGAAACAATAGAAATTAATCCAAAGATTGTCAAAAGCAATTCAACCGCTAGTAAAAAATCGTATGATAAACCAAATATTAACCTTGATCGGACCAGTTTTTGGGTAGCCGATCAATCTTTACTTCTCGCCAACTCGATAAATCTCACCGATGATACGGATAGTCAAATCGCAAGTATAGAGGAGCAGCTCTTGAAAGCTTCTGTCTTGAAAGCTTCGGAACCCTTTCGAGCTAAATCTATCCATAAGCACGAAACTGTAATTAATGACTTATCGCCAAAGATTGAGCATTCCGATACTGCCTTCTTTCAAGCCTTTCGGAATTCAATCGCTCAGTCCAATCCCACAGATGCCTTTTTTCATCAGGCATCACGCATCAAAGCACTCCAATCTCAACTTGCTTGCTCACCTAGCCTGTATCAGGCTCGAATGTTAGGTATTTATCAGTTCCATCTTCCTTGTAGAAACAGCAGAAATATTTTATCATTCAGTGTTGCGGCTGAGAGTCCGACGACCTACGATGAACAGGAAAGGTCTCAGAACGGTGAAGAATACGAAGTGCTGAAACAAATTTCACCACAAATCTGGAATCTTATGGCTGTCAAGTTTTTGAACGGTGGCCGCCTGTTTATTGCGCCACTCGATAGACGTCTCACTCGGTCGTCTTCCGTAAGATCCTCAAACAGCAGATTGCTTCCGAATCAAATGCACATTCTTGATCTTGGTGGACAGCCAATTTTCGATTGGGCTTGGCACTGTGCGACTGAATGTCCTAACACGCAAGTCTACAGCGTCGTAACTAAAGCTCTACACCAGGAAACCTTTCCAAAAATAAACGGGCCCAAAAATCATCATAATGTAACTGTTGATCGTCTGACAAAACTGCCCTTCGATGACAATCAATTTGATCTCATCTCAACGCGTGATTTCTATACTATACTCAAATCTCAAGCTGAAGATGGCACAGATGAATGGAATGATTGTCTGAATGAATGCATGCGGATCCTTAAGCCAGGCGGAATCCTTGAGTTTTGTATTATTGATTCAGATATAGCTACTACAGGTCCCCTCGGAACAGCGAAGAGCGAAGAGTTCGGGTTTAACCTTAACCTCCATGGTTACGATCCATATCCTTCTCAGCAGTGGCTAAGACGCTTGGACAATGCAGGTTTCAGTTGCGTTAATCGCACTTGGCTCTTCCTTCCTCTGGGAGGAAACCAGAAGGTGCAAAAATCAAATCCAAAATCCAAAACTGAGTCAAAAACAAAAACTATCGGGAGTACGCAAAATATAGCAAGTGTTTCTGGGCTTATCGGTGCGTGGGCCTGGCAAAAGTGGTTATCGAGATTTTACGCACAGAATGAAGGGGCTGAAGGGGCGTTAGATGGAGTATATGATATCATCGAAGAGGGGAGAAGAGGTAGTGCTGGTTGGCGTTGTATTACTGGGTGGGCTAAAAAAACCTAGAGATTTCCAATGGGTGGTTTGATCGTGTTTAGTTTTTTTTTATGTTCATACCATATTATGTAGGAAGATGGAGTTTTCGGCATAAATTTACGTGGGACGAGTTCTGGCGTTAAATTGGACAAGACTGATTGATGTATTAAGAGCTTCTTCTGAGTGGAGTTGATGATAAACACGACCACGGCGTCTTCAATTGTGAATTAAACCTTTAATCCTGAATGAAGCAGTCTCTACGTCTCGCAACGAGATCCGATAGGCTCACCTCTCGCGTGCACATAAGGGGAGAAACTGTCAATTCAGTATTTGTGACGTCTAATCATTTGCAGCGATAATCGAAATTTGAGATTGCCCTTGATCAATCCCAATGAATGCTGTCATTACTTACTCTCGGGAAAATTTGAAGTCATTTGTCCCGTAGAGTAAAAATAATGGCTTATATGTGTATTCTTTCTAAACATAATTAATGAATTTTCAATATACACTCTAAAGTAGGTCCGTCAGGTAGTTAACTAGACACTTTGACATATCTCTCCACCTCAACTCAGTTTTCTGGATCATCTCTTTGATCATTCAACTAATTTACTCCATTTAAGGATCTTGGCACACGCGTAGAGTCGATCTAAAATCGATGACTTATTGTGGCAAGCGCGCTTTCTGGTACATGTGGTGTTGATAAAGAAAAATCTGTCCTCAAGTCATCAAATCGAGCCAAGGGTGCATGGACAGGCTCCTCCGAACAATTGGGAGCTTCCATCGTGGACTAGAAAATGAAGATGAAATATTTAATTTTGACTCATATGGATTCAGCGGCTACGGACAAAAAAGGGGAATGAACCATCACGAAAATACAGCAAAGAAACATCATGGAAAAAGACTAAGGTCACTTCTAGATACTGTAGATGACCACATTGAATGCTTCTCAACTGCTAGGAAACAATATGTAATTCCTAATCACCAAGCAGAATCCAGAACATACCTGTCAAAGTTTTACTAAATATTTTCAGGGAATAGTTTGAGAAAGATAAAAATCTGCCCAGTGGCAGACGCTTGAGTGCTTAAAACGTTACTCCAAATATTTGAGCAAACCACTCAAATTTTCCAATCATCATTAAACCAGACAAAAAAGAACAATACAGTGACTAGACCTAACCAAAATGAACATTACCCAAGCACTACAGAGAACAGTAATCAAGTCCAATTACAAAAACTGGGCCTATAAATCTTGCCCCTCAAGTCAACTCATGTGTAAATATAGCAGGCTCATCGGAAAGGACAAAATTGATTTAATTGTGGTTCAACTAAAAAAGACATTTCAGAAGCTAAGGAAGATAAATCGAATTATACTTATTCGAGACAGTACCACCAGACAAAGTTTCTTTCCACTACAAGTCGGAGGCAAATTATCAGGTACTCAAAACTTAGGGAGTTAAAGGACCTATTTACCATCATGGAGAACGGAGATTCTATGTGAATTTGATTGACAAATGTTTTCAGTTGCGCCGTTAAGTCTCCCTAGGGCTCGCAAATCTTTCAATGTTGTGAGAGATCGGTCGTCGATCTGCATCAGGCTAATGCTAGTAGGCCCGTACAGGTAGTCGAGACAGGCCCTGCTCCCTGTCCAAACCCTCAGATAAGCCGACCCGGTCTTAAGGGGTTT
>JAATOF010001895.1:0-14098 GCA_013170925.1 Podosphaera leucotricha | reverse complement strand
TGTCGACCTCAATTTCTCTCACCTTATTTTTGAACAGAGTCTGAAGCTTTACCATATTTGGCCTCGGTTAATCGTGATCGTCACGGTAGATTACTATGTTTGGTTAAAGATTGGCAAAAAAACCCCTGTAAATTACAGGCGACTTCACTTACCCTTGACCCTCTGTAATACGGATTACATAATACTACAAGCTCGTTTTATAACGAGATCTATGTTTTAGTGTCAGGTGACGAAGACAAATGTCACGTGAAGTGTCAATACTACGGTTGAATTTGTTAGCGTCCACCTTATCTCTGCCCAAGATCATTCGTTCGTCACTCAACTTGATTTGCTCAATCTCAAGCAACATTTACAGTCCAAAGATCAACTACGGAACACTTTTCTCAATGATCAGTCTATTGATATGTGTGTTTCAACCTAGGAATTATCTTAATTCTAGTTTATTTGTTACAAGAAGGAAAAAGATTCAATCACATAACCCATGATGGTCCACCAAATACTATCCCAGGTAAAGTAGTGGCAAGCCTTGAAAACTCTTGTTTGTCTAACTATGAATAAGCAAGAGCTTATAGACTTTCATAAATTACATTTTTCCTCTACGTGCATAGATCACTTCTCTGCGCACTTCCTGTGGCCTGTCACAGAAGAGATAGTCGATGATGATCTTTTAGGCTACTATACCGACGGTACTAAACGAACATTAACTGAGGAGCAAATAGCAATTTTTCGACACTCTGAAATGCAACGGATGAAATTAGATAAGCAAGATTTATACGAAACTGGCGAAAATGGTCAGATCGAAACTACTTCTGCTGGGGAGCATAGCATGTCACAAAGTGCTCTCACGAACCGAAAAATTGCCTCTGATTTAACACTTACACCTAACAACACCGGAAAACCCTTAACAAACAAAGCCCGTAAAGCTCAGAAAGCCAAGTTGAAGGGATACTTCCGACAGAATGTCAAGCCTGACTTGAGAAAAAGGACCTGGGACAAGGTTGACACCGGCCTTGAAAGCTTAGACTATGATGAAATAGATGACAACTCCGAGCTAGGACGCGTGCCGTCAGCCCAAAGACGTAAAATATCTTATGATGATACTTGAAGCTACTCAAAACAGCAATAGTCTTATTAAAGGAGATTTTTATTTCTCGGCTTAAGGTTTTCTCATTTGAAATTTTTTCTCTTAGTCTCAATCACATACTTTGGAGACCCAATTTTTCACAAATCTAAATTGGTCAGTTCTACTTACATTCCAGGCTTTATTTCATATTATATGATGAAATCAAATTGTATCGTCATCCTTAGTCTTAATCCAGTCGGCTGAATTTAACCGCTTTCTCGGTCTTATATGAAGCTAACCAGATTTTGATGAGACATAATCTTCTCTCTGATTTTTGAATTATGGTTTCACAAAATCTTTATTAAATAAATATATGCTAACAACCTAAAGATAAATTTGAATCAACCTCATGCCATCCAAAAAACTGACTAATATGGTTAAGACTGAAGTTTAAAATCTACGTTTGAATAGGATAAGATACATATGTGTCGTATCTTTACTTTGATTTATTGTGTGCCCGACAAAATAAGTAATTTTGCCAGTCTTCCAAATTTATGAAAACTAAAAGCCAGATTCTTTTAACCTCTTGTCCCAACAAAACTTCGTCATCAAATATTCGCATCAGTAACCTGAAACAGCAATAAAAGTTATTCATACTTCATACCTGCTCTCAAATCTGAGGTCTCTATCTCGACAAAAAAATCGAGTACTTATATTCGCTATACTAAGAATCTTACCCTGGATCAGGTAAAACTGGACAGCATGACAATGATTGTCTACAAGGAATCAACATTTACAAAATCTTCTATCCTAATACATGTAGCAAGATCGAAAATATACTAGAAACTGTTCGCTATCTCGAGGATTTCTGGTCACCGCCCAAAATTTTCAAAACCTGCTTAGTTCAAATGACTTCCTACTACAACACAATCATCTAGCTTCATGGGAGTTAAAGACGAACCAATAGGAAAGATTACAAAACCTATCACCGTTTGTTCCAGTTACTGCCCGCATACTCGATGAGTTGAAAACCGAGGTAATAAGTTGAGAGCCTGGGCAACTATACCGAAGAAAATCAGTGATTCTGACAACCCCCTGTGACGCCATTTTTGGTTGATCACTTTCCAAAAGCGTGTGCGGTAAAACCAGCCTAATCCAAAACATCGCCCAGAGGAGAGATAACATTGATATTTTACTTCATTAGGACCTCTTAAACGTTGAATCTATGTAACTGTTTCATATCATCCACGTCATCTATCAATCAGACTATCTAGCCCGCCAAAGGCTCTTATGAATCATACAGAACTCTCCTTCTACTTAGCAGCAATATAAAAATTGAGCCCGATGTGCATTTACCAAATCGACATGCGAAATGGTCGCTTAATACATTTCATTTGTAAGTGTTCCGGATCAGATTCAAAAGTGATATAGCCTGACAATGCTCACGAAAAAATCAAACTAAAAGTATCAAGTATCATTCTTCGCAAATTTTTGTGTATAACCTAATACTTTGATCGGGATGGATAGTCTCATTAAGATTAAGAGAGAGTATGTATATCTTCAACAAATCAAGCAAAAATAATTTCACCCAGTTGTGACGCTTAAAATGACTTGCTCTATTTTGGCTCATTAATTGAATGACTGGCTCCTTGTTAATAGTCTCAAGTTTAACTGGTCCATACTCATCCATGTCAATATGATCAGAAGCGGAATTGAAAAAAGTTAAGTAACGAGCATAGATACGAGGGAACGCATGTTATCGTGTAGCAGCTATAAGCAACATCCTAGGCCAGCCGTACTTTCAGGTTTTTACAGTCGCCAAATCCTCAGTTATATCCATAATTCTCTCATATGTGCAAAGCGTTAATTTGGGTCTATCTATTTACATTTCCTGTCTCATCAACCAAGTGTTTGAGCCTATCAATGTCGGCTTGGAGTGTTGCTCTTTTTGGGTTGCTGATAAAAAGCGCTTTGGCTTGTTCATAGACCAATTTACGAACCTCTGGCGATATATTTTCTGATTTCTCAATCTTCCCTGAGCTTCAAAAATACTATGGGGTTGCTTTAGCGTCATCAGGTACCTTTCTTTCAGTAACCCTGGTTCCTTCTCTAATCAAGGAGTCACAAGACTTTTGGAAGCCTGCAAGGAGTCGAGGACCGTTTTTTTTTTTTCAAAAAATCATTTTGTTCTCAGCCCCAAAGCTATAACAAAAAGTTGAGGGCCTTGCTAAGATTGACAGCTGAGAAACCTGACAAATTGAGGGTCTTTAGTATATTAGCGACTACACTTTTAGAGCATTGAAGCTCACTCCCGATAGCCCTGCGAGATTTAGAACATTTAAATTTGTGGTAGCAGGCACGTGAAAGGTCTTATCCAAGATAAAATCGATATATGAGGAAAACCGAGTTTGTGCGATTGTAAGTGGTGAAGATTGATGTCTAATTATTTAGGAATAAGTGGCTGCAAAATGATGTCCAGATCGCTTAGTCTTCTCTCAGCCATGTGACTCAAAAATTTAAGGAATGAATGATCAGATATTGTTAGATTACACAACACAAATATTCAAGAGCCACGCGATCGTTAGGAATAGAGTCGAACGAGAAAGCGATAAACCATCAAAGTACACAAAACTTCATTATTCTACTGCTATCTCAGTGACTTCAGTTTAATACCTATCCTTGTGATCCCTAGTTACTCCAATAAGTACATGTACATGTACATGAGATCGTTCTAGCACGCTAACTTCAATATCCCTGTAATCGATCTACATGTACATCTCGCCTATGGATTGTATCCCAGTAAAACAGACTTTAGACGGCTTACAGATATTAATTAATCCATCTACCAATTTTTAACATGTTCCAACGAGTCTTGTGAACGCTACTACTTTGTGAGTTAAAAGTTGCCAATTTACGTGGGCATCGTTTTACACAGTGTATATGTGATGCCCTGAGGAACGAGCCTAGACTTACCAGTAGCCCTCACGGATTAGAAAGCGTACTGCTGGAACCAAGTAACTCTAGTTGCTGGGACAACATAAGCAAAACCATTCTAATAGCGCTCCAGGATGGGAGGATTTTCGGCATTCGAGGTTAATTTAAATTTACCGACGAGGCTAAACCCTGGGATTTAGCTCAGCCAAATACATGTATATGTAGAAGGGTGTTTGCATCGGTTATGCAAGGCTTAGTAAGATTAGTCATCATGTTTTTGTATTTAGTCTCTGACGTCGAACGAAGCTGTGCCGCAACACATTTGGGTGCCGTCATCAGATTGTCATAGTCCTAAGGCAGAATTCACAGATATGATGTAAAATAAAAGTAAAGCAATCCAATTCATTTTCATACCTTGTAACCTCTAGAATCTTATTCCCTAGCAGTGTTCCGTTGTAACTTTGGAATAATACTCGTAGTTTTTTACTGAAAAGTCATCAGAATGAATAGGATGTAATTCGAGGTGGTTACACCTAGATCTCATGCCTTCGGTTCGTCGTCTCTAGAATTGATGTGGAAAGTACTTTTTTCTTCTTTTAAAAACAAATAAAGAAATAAAATCCTTAAATATGCACTATTTTTGGGGCCTTCTAGTGTAAGTTTTAATCTTTGCCTTCCTAACTACTGGTTAATCTATCTACCTTGGCCGATTGCCTCGGTTTGGTTTTGATTACATATGTCTTGCCATGCTGCACCAAATCGTCTCTCAGTGTTAGCAAATAGGCTCTCTTCTTCCTCAGTCTCTGCAAGTTCATCTATCTTACTAAGATTAAGTTTTGGTGACTGTAATAACGATGTAAGGAAGACCACGAGATAGGTCGCTAGGAATAAAAATTGTGCCCAGAATATTAGGATTCCGAAAAAGGGAAAGTTTAATGTTGTTCGATTGAGAAATGTAGACACGACGCTCGGTGTGCAAATACCCTTTGAATCATCGCCAGACGAAAGCTCCGAGCACGGTAGAATTTGTTCTGGTTGCCCTGAACAATCGGGCTGAGCGTGTGGAGACCTAGAAGGATTATTGCAGAAAGACTGAGCACCATAGATAGCGTATTGTGGTGCCACCATCATTATGATTGAGTAATTAATGGCAAACATAATTAGAGATAGGTTAACGGTCATAATGAGCATCCCTTGGGGTGCGGTATATCCTCTACTTATTTCAAAAAGCTTGACCCAGAGGAACCGGATTCCCAGAATTGTGATTCCAGCAACCGAGCTAATGAATAGATACAAGACCAAGAGAGCTATCAAAACGTAATCGAGTGGGAATAGCTTTGAGGCTCGAACAAAGACATAATTAACTGGCTGGAATACGTTGATACTTTTATCACATCAGTAGAGTTGTGTTATGTTGAAATTTTGATTACTTACTTTCCCAAAATGTAACCGCAATGACGCTTACAGACTGAATTCTTGGCTTTGTCAATTCCAGTGATTAACATAGACATCCAAATAATAAAAGAAATAAGGAGAGAGAAAATCCCGAAAAGTAATTTAAGAGGCCTTGTGATGATTAATACCCTCATCCAAAGCTTCTTAATGTTGCTTTTTCCACGTCCTTGAATCTCTGTGGCAAGTCTTTCTGTTCGAACTAGAGTGCGTTCTTCTCGAACTAGTGCTTCTAGCTCCCTCTGATATTTAGAACTTAGGTTCTCATGAATACCAGTGATACGAATCTCAATCTGACGTTGTCTCTCACGGTTTTGCTCCAAAGCCGTAGCCGTGTTCTCCAATAATTTGTGGGAACTAATCGACGGGGCTGACTTAATCATCAAAACTGGTAGCATCGCAATTCCAGCTGCAGTATAGAGAATATAAAGCAGAGTTCCTAGAGATATGAGTAATCCCAAGCCAAAAGTCAACGTACGTTCCCCGCGACTTTCTATTAACAGGCGTCTGAAATAATCGAAATCAAATTGAGAGCCTGTGCGATCTCTAACTACAGGAACGAAGAAGCCCACAACAAAAAGAATCATGGCTAGAATGATGAAGATCACTGTGTATTTCATAGCTCCAAAGAATCTTTTAAGAAATGACTGTTGGCCCTCCTCCGCATCGACATCGTCATATTCTTCGTAAAAGAAATATGTGAATGGAATAACTAGAATGCAAAGAATGAAATCGAAGCAGTATAGTGCATAGTAAACAATTTTTAGTGAGAAAAGAATCTCTTCAACTTTCTCGGGCGTTGCCCACGGCTTTTTTATGCCTAACTCTGAAGTTGTTGAACTGACCAAGGCAATATCCACTGGTAGTAGAAGAATTGTAGCTAACAAAGAAGTTAGGGTGATGATTATTACTGTCGAGACGAGCACTGAGCGATCGCGGGAATTTTGATATGTGAAAGTAAAAATAATAGCGACTAGGAATGCCAGGCATACTGCAACTCCATAGCTAATCCAGATAAAAGCAGTTTGTACAAGTTCCATTATTTAGATCACATATAGCGAGAGAAACAAGTTGTAGAAGGAAAAATCAAGTCCTTGACTAAGCTGAAAGTTGCTTTATGTTTTAATGTTTCTCTCACATTGGAAGGATTTAATAAATGCATAGAAAAGCCTCTGACGTCGTTATGGAAGAATTTATACCCCTGCAAATTCCCGCTTAGAACGTAACAACAACAAAATAAACATGACAGCCGTAAAAGCCATCGCAAAGTAAACACCGCGTATATACTCTGTCCTGACGGGATCATGACCTTCATTTGACTTCATAATGCAATGTTACACGGAGCTTACACCTCCTACAGCTGTTACACACTCTCTTAGGCTGTCATTCATCAATGCTGACTCTAATAATCTGATTGTTGCAAAAACATCACTACTGCAAATTTTTAACATTCAATCAATATTGATCAACTTTGACTCTTACACAGAAACTGACCTCGCGAAGAACACAGAGAGAACTGAGTCTACGTCTAGCAATGATAGTAGCCTGGAGACTTCGGGAAGTGATTCTCTTCGCATCGATCGCGCGCGAAGGATAAAATTAGTGCTTCTTGCGGAATATACACTCTCTGGAACTGTTACATCACTTTCAAGAATAAAGACAGTGTCTTCAAAGTCTGGAGGAGACGCACTACTAATAGGATTTAAAGACGCGAAGCTTAGTTTGGTGGAATGGGATCCGACACGCTACGATATCTCAACTATTTCCATTCATTATTATGAACAAGACGATCTTCAAGGCAGTCCATGGGCACCTTCCCCAAAAGACTGCGTTAATTTTTTATCTGCTGATCCCAGCAGTCGATGTGCCGCGCTTAAATTTGGTCTCCGCAACTTAGCCATTCTTCCTTTTAAGCAAAATGATGAAGATATAAACATGGATGATTGGGGCGAAGATCTAGATGATTCGCGGCCTGTTGAGAGGTGCCAAAATAAGGCTGTTAATGGGAACGGCACAAAAGAAGAAACACCATACAACCCATCTTTTGTTCTACGACTTCCTAGCTTGGATCCTACACTGAGCCATCCTGTACACTTAGCTTTTCTTTACGAGTACCGTGAACCGACATTTGGTATCCTTTCATCAACTCATCTACCCTCGTCATCACTTCTCTTCGAGAGGAAAGATAATATAATATATATGGTTTTTACACTAGATCTCCACCAAAAGGCCTCGACAACTATATTATCTGTGAGCGGACTTCCATATGACTTAACACAGGTTATCCCACTACCCGCACCTGTTGGTGGAGCTTTGCTCATCGGAGGGAATGAGCTTATTCACATTGACCAAGCAGGAAAGGCTAATGGAGTAGCCGTCAACATATTCGCCAAACAATGTACTTCATTAAGCCTACTCGACCAATCTGAATTAGAAATGCGCTTAGAGGGGTGCAAGATTGAGCAACTATCAATACAAACCGGGGAAATGATTATTATTCTTAGAAATGGCCAACTTGCTATCTTAAATTTTCACATGGATGGAAGGTCTGTGTCCGGGCTAAGGATTCGTCAAGTCTCTGAAAATTTGGGGGGCTCACTGTTTCCAGCTCAGGCCTCTTGTGTAAGCTTCGTCGGTCCTAACGCTATATTTATCGGAAGTGAATGCGCTGACTCAGTCATCCTTGGCTGGAGTCGCAAATCGAGCCAAATCAATCGCCGCAAGTCTCGACTAGACATACCTGAGGACTTAGATGACATCTCAATAGAAGATGAAGATGACGATGCAGACGACGATTTGTATGGAGATGATCCGTCAATAACTGCAATAGCTGCGATTGGGGACTATGATACAACAAATAGTAAGGCAGGGGACTATGTTTTCCAAATTCATGACTCTATGTTAAATATTGGTCCAATATCTGATCTAACCTTTGGAAAATCCTCCAAGCAGATTAAGGGCAACAGCTCTTATGTTGAAGAAAGCACAATCGGTCACTTAGATATGGTTGCTGCCGTTGGTAAAGGAAATGCCGGCTCTGTTGCTATCATTCATCAAAATATTCAGCCTAAAATTATTAAGCACTTTGAATTTCCTGAAGCACGTGGAGTTTGGACAGTCACAGTTAGAAGACCAACAGAAAATACTAAGAGAAATCCTTTGCTTAGTACCGACCGTAATTTTGAAGAAGAGGCAGATTATGATAGACTAATGATAGTTTCTAAAGAAGTTGAAGGAAGTATGGAAACTTCTGATGTGTATGCTCTCACATCAGCCAATTTAGAAGCTTTAACAGGAACTGAATTCGAACCCGCTGCTGGACCCACGATAGAAGCTGGTATGTTGGGTAATAATATGCGTATCATTCAAGTTCTCAAGTCAGAAGTTCGAAGTTATGACGGTGGTAAGTTGACTGAGTCCTCTTTATTTTATTCTTTGCTGCTTGACTTTTCAACAGCTGTAAGGGCAGATTTCGGAGGTGACGAATTATCGTGGGATTGTTTTATAATTCAGGCCAAAGCTGCCTTTCGAAAGCTATCCAGGAATCTTATCTGTCCTATAGCATCAATAAAAGCATTTATGAGAACATCGAGAATCTCCCCCGTGCTCTCCAGCTTAATCTTGACGAATAATCCATTGCCATTAAACAGAATGTATTACTATACTGACTCACCTTAGACCTTGGGCTGGCACAAATAATCCCCATGTATGATGATGATACGGGAGCTGAGCCCAAGATTATCAAAGCAAGCTTTGCCGACCCATTCTTGCTGTTACTAAGAGATGACCAGAGCATATTTGTTGCCCAATGCGCTGATAATAATGAATTGGAAGAAATAGAACGAGAAGACAAAGTTTTATCTAGTACTAAATGGCTTACCGGCTGCATATATACGGATTCTATCGGTACTTTTTTCACAGAAAGTTCTGAGATTAAAACAGATTCGAAGAGTAACGTATTAATGTTCTTACTCAGCGCTGGCGGAGCATTATATGTGAGCATAAATGATACTTTTTTCCCAATAGTTACTAATTTCATAAGATCTATACACTACCAAATCTTTCACGAGCTGTCTATGTTGCTGAAGGTCTCTGTTATGTACCGCCAATTTTATCATCTGATTACACCATCCGAAGAGCCGTTGCTAAGGCTACTATCACAGAAATACTTATCGCTGACCTTGGTGACGAAATTACTAAATCTCCCTACCTTATTGTAAGTTAAAACTTGTTATGGCACGCACTAATACTTACTTACGTGACGTGTGAAGCTTCGATCCTCGACCGATGATATTACTCTGTATGAGCCATTTCACTCCAAATCCTCACTTTCATCTAAGAATATCTCTACCATTTGCTTCCTCAAGCTCCATAATCCTCAGCTTGCCAGAAACTTGGATGTTGCTTCTTTTGATGAAGAAGGCAGGAATAACCCGATGAGATATATTCCAAATATTGGTGGTTATAGCTTAGTATTTCTTCCAGGTGGATCTCCTAGTATGATCTTAAAATGTTCAAAGAGTATCCCGAAAATAATTAACTTTGAAAGCACTGGTGTTAGAGCGATAAGTAGCTTCCATACAGCAGGTTGCAAAAGAGGCTTTATCTACGCTGATGTTGAAGGTATTGCACGAATAGCTCAGCTACCTGATGACACTTTTTTTGCTGAGCTAGGAATGTCATTAAGAAAAATAAACCTAGGTGAAGAAATACACGCTATTTCATACCATCCTCCCATGGAATGCTATGTTGTCGCCACGAGCATTGAAATTGAATACGAACTCCCCAAAGATGATGATCATCATCGAGAATGGCTACGGGAAGATACTCCTTTCAAACCAACGTCCGAGCAAAGTTTTCTTAAACTTCTGAATCCAACCAATTGGTCTATCATTCATACTATTGAGCTGGATCCCTATGAGAGCGTACTTTGTGTTGAAACACTAAGTCTTGAAGTCTCGGAGATCACCAATGAGCGAAGACAGTTAATCGCTGTTGGTACGGCTATCTGTAGAGGAGAGGACCTTGCAACTAAGGGACGCATTTATGTGTATGATATTGCAATTGCTGTTCCTGAACCTGATCGGCCCGAAACAAATAAGCGTCTTAAGCAAGTCGCCAAAGAAGAGATTGCTCGTGGAGCAGTAACTGCCCTCTCCGAAATCGGCACCCAGGGCTTTATGCTAGTTTCTCAGGGGCAAAAATGCATGGTCCGAGGTCTTAAAGAAGACGGTTCTCTTTTGCCTGTGGCATTTATGGATATGAACTCTTACATCACTTGCTTCAAAGAACTTCGTGGAACAGGTCTATGCATTTTTGCTGATATAATAAAAGGAATTTGGTTTGCGGGCTACACTGAGGAGCCATATAAGATGATGCTTTTCGGCAAATCAGGTAAAAATATAGAAGTCCTTACAGCAGAGTTTCTACCAGATGGAAAAGAACTTTTCATTGTTGTTGTAGATGCAGAATGCAACTTGCATATTCTGCAATACGATCCCGAACGTGAGCCTCACAGCTTATTTTACAGCTATTGTAGATCCAGCTGACTTTTGTAGATCCTAAATCTCTTCAGGGACACTTACTTCTGCATCGCTCGACTTTTGCGCTCGGCGGCCACTGTCCCTCAAAATTAATTCTCCTTCCCCGTACAAGGACTCCAGGAGTGCTCCCTTCTTCCGACTTAGTGCAAGCTTCGACTGGTGCCTTTATGCAAGATCACCAAATCGTTCTTGCTACAAGTACGGGTTGTATTTCACTTTTATCTAGATTATCTGAGTCTCAATATAGACGATTGAGCACATTAGCAACACAGTTGTCAAATACTCTATATCATGCATGCGGATTAAATCCAAGGGCTTACAGGATTGACCGTAACGCACCAGAAAGTATGGCCGCAAGCCGTACTGTGGTCGATGGCACTCTCCTCAATCGTTGGATGGAGCTTGGAAGCCAAAGAAGAGCTGAGGTTGCAGGAAGGGTGGGTGTCGACGTTGACCAGATTCGAGAGGACTTACTGATTTTACGGAGCGGACTGGATTACTTTTGAGCTAATTGTCTGTTTCGAAAATTTGTGCAATTTGTTTTTGAATCTAGGTTTCGCGAATACCATATTCCCGCAGTCAGATATTTATTTAATGCTGTACTATTTTTAAACTGATAATCATCTAATTAATTATAGTCAATAGTTGAAATTCTCAGCGAATGTCATCATCACTTTTTTCGATAAACAAAATACGAGCGGGCACTTATCCTTTGCAATTCCTGCCTTTGCAATTCCTGTTTCTACTTTCATCTGAGCTAATCACATGTAGTTGAGCAAAGCTTTCTAACCAGTTTGGAGGATACGAAGGATCAGCTTAGCAAATAATTACCGCCCTTTCATACCAATTTGTACTGCGTTTGGAATACCTGAATATCATAGCAAATACTTAGACAAGCTTTTTCCCTCTTGAGTGCTTGTTTTATCTGTGCAAAAATTATTTAGGCGAATACATTCTCGGAGAGTATTTCATAAAAGAAGATATCCTCACGTTAATCCTGCCGTTAACAAGTACTCTTTATAGAGAAATACTTCCTCACGCCTAGCTACATAGAAGCTGATCGCTAAAACCAATCCGACGAAATACAATTCAAATAACATATCAGCCATCTGTTAAATTTGCCTTTTAGCAGTAAAATCCTGGAGAGATCGATCGACTTTCTACTACAACGGCACATAATTGTGGGTTTAACTTGAGCTACAATATTTCCCCCTAAAGTCCCTGTATCACTTATTAAAGAATAAGCTTCCTCTATTTCAGCAAAGCGAGCATTTGGGTCCGTATAAACTCACTCGCTTTCTAGTACCTTGGCCTTCAAAGCAACTTGATTTGTTTGAGCAAGGTGTCGCGCGTTGATTACTGATAACTGAACAATATTCCTTACGTAACTCCATGCCTTGATCCTTGACAATCTTGTCGACGTTTAAGGGGGGTCAGTGGGCTCTAGTCCCTTGGCAAGGTTAAATGATAGCATTCAGGGCGTCTTCCACTCGGTTTTGATACGCTCGCCCACTTAGATTTTGCGCACTTTTATCTTTTGAGACCCCCAAACCAAAATTTACTCAACGCAATTATTAACGATGGAAGAATATCTTGATTACAATTAAATAACTATTTAGCTACTGTTTAATTAGTTAACGTTTATATAGTAGCCCCATTCTCATTAGATCGGATTCTAGTAGCTCCCTCAGTTGTAGAGCCTCTTATCGAACTCATGATATCCTCAACGTCTGCAAGCCGCTGATTTGGGTCTACACGTATGTATTTCCTAGGAATCTTACTCTGATTATCACTGAATAAATGTTTGACCCTTTGGTTTTCGGCCTGAAATGCCACATTCTTTGCATTGAGGATTGAAATCTCTTTGGCATATTTTTGAAAATCTTTTTGAGTTTTTCGAGTCACAATATCTGTCTTTTGAATTCCTCGCTGAGCTTCAAAGATATCCTGGTATTTCTTAGGCGTTGTTAAAAAGGATTCTGTGTGATCCTGAGGTTAATTTTGCCTTGGGGGGGAGTTGTAGGCCTCTGAGGGACCTGGGAAGAGTTGAGAACCGCACTGTGGTTGTAAGGACAAAGACCAGCAGCTCGCCAACCACTTCGAATCGCCCGGGATAATAGATCTTGCCTTGCTTATGATAGCATGTGATAAAGCGTAATTTTTTTATAGGTGCGGCATGATCTAGAGCTGAGAGCTCTCTGATCTGATCACGGTACCTAGATATGATAATCGAGAAACCTGAAAGGTCAAGAGGCTGTAATATGTGCGACGAGTGGGCAGGTAAGAAGAGAAGCGCAATTTTGTTCTGTTTACATGTTCACAGAAAGTCTATACTGACGTGGCTGGCGTGGCCATCAAAAATTAACAGTTGGGGGAGTTGCGGGTTGCTGATGGTTTCAGGCAAAAATATACGTCGTAACCACTCCCCACCGATTTCATTGGATGTCCATCCATTCTCCGAGGTTGTATACAGGTATTCAGGGATAGATGAAGGAGACCAAGCAGTTTGTAAGGATTTTCCTTTGAAAGTAATGACAGAACACAAGTTTTGGCCGGCAGCAGAAACACACTCAACACCCGCTCCCGATTTCGAAATTATTTACGAGGATTTTATTTTTGGACGAGTGAACAAAGAGCATACTGTTTGAATATACACCTCAAGCTGGACCAGTCTTATCCATATTGAATATAAATGTGAGTGGAGATGGTGATCATGAATTTAAAAGTTTATTGTGGGTGGTCAAAGTGGAATTGAATCCCCATACATCCACCCCTATCTGACTAATCATTAAAATCCACCCCCCCAATGCAAAGAATTTGGAGTGATGACTAATATCCTCAGTTGCTCATGGAAACCAGTACATGGCTGCAGAGCCTTACGATTTATACCAGGAACTGCTGTCATAATAAAAAAACTTTATTAATGGTAAATAAATAGTTATTTAAGTACTATGTACTATAGAAATAAATTCTGTTACAGCACAACTCCAAGATAAAGAAAAAATCAAATAGAGGAAATACATAAAGAGTGGCTCCTATGATTTTAAGGGACAGTTCCGGCTGCTTCTGTTGTGGCCTTTGGTATGGCATGCTAAACAAGTAGGTA